>JARYGA010019198.1:0-88827 GCA_030545235.1 Helianthus tuberosus
TTACTTAGGGTTCGAGAGATTCATTCGAAAGCGAAACCATCACAGTTGTCTTCACAAGTTTCCTCTAAAATTAAATTTCGGGACGAAATTTCCTAAAGTAGGGGAGACTGTAACACCTGTGTCACTTCAACCATCAAAAAAATACCAAACCAATGAAATATTGTATTTCATACTTGGGATTTGTATAAATATGTGTATCGTTTGCACATATCAATTCTTGTTCGATTTCGAGCACTAAACCGCTTTCTGGAAGGTTATACGCGAACTGATGCGTAAAACGTAATCAGTTTAACACGAAAAACACTCCAAAATAGTGATATAGGCTTAACATACCTTAAATAACCTTTACATAACTTAGAAATAAGTTTTGGATGGTTTGGTGTGTCGAAATCAAGTTTATTCGCTTACAGGGACTAATTTCGACAAACTGCGAAAGTATGCTGATTTGTACTGTAACGAACATTACAAAACTTGATCATAAGTTAAATATGCCCTAAATATCCTTTACATAGCATAGAAATAGGCTTTGAGGGGTTTGGTGCGCAAAAATAAACTTATTTGATCAACAGGGACCAAAAGCGTCAAAAAGTGCATAAGTTTGCATTTTCGCGCATATCTTACGTTCTGAATATATCCGGACATCCAAAAATTTATGTAATCATTAAAATATGTTATTTTAGTGGTTGGCATGATAAAATTCCATTCGTCGCGTAATTTGGATCGTTTTTCGCGTCCGTTCGTGTTTCGTCGTACTTAACCGAACAACGCAATCGTACGACCAAACGAGCCGACATCCGAGATGTTTTTGAGCATATTTTAAGTTCCCTATACTTTAAGTTCATTTTAGAGCCTTGAAATGAGGATAACGGGCCTTAAACGTGTCAAAAACGCATCAAAAATCAAGTTTGGAGTCTCAAGGGCCTGTTCTTTAAATTTGTGAAAGTAGCTTGTCTGCAAAGAGCATACGGACTGTATGGGAGTATGCTTATGGTATGTAAGCCTTCTCCAGATCAGCAGACTTTAGTTTTCTTAAAAACCAGCCATCCCATTGTTTTGCACATGGTTTCCTTCATTCTATAGACTGGTTTTGGACTCCCCTAGTTTACCAAATCAGTGGGCACACATGGATGGTTGAGATTGAAGCTCGGGATTCGAGGAACGATCCTAACGGTTCTTGGTTTTCTATAAATACCCAACCCCCACTTCCATTTTCATTCACTCATGATCTTATTTCTCTAAGTTGGAGCTCAAATGCTTCATACCTGAGAATGTATAAATCATATCTTCCTAGCGTGGACCCTTTATAAGCTTCTTTTGTTCTTTTATGCATTTTTAAGCGGGAAAGTCAAACAGTGTTTGACTTTCTGCTTTGACCAGCCAATGGTCAACATGAAGTTCGTTTGAACTTCGCAACGTGAGCGTAATCACGATGGTCATAGTCCTTTGTGACTATACCTACTGATTACCACGTTGATTAGGTGTAGTGACGAGTCATAGTTTCGGTCAAAATACGCGTTCATGCCTATTTTGCAACCAAACTATTATTGGGTATCAAAACCGTTTGTTTTGATATCTAACTTGTTTTCAAACCATGTTAAACATGTTTAACGTGTTTAGCTCATCACTTTAGGTTTAGTGCTTATGTAGAATTGTAAGTCAAGCGGTCTAAACAACCGCTTAGACTTCCGAACCCGGCCCGTTTGGTCGATCATTAGGATCCGACCAAACACATTAGGTGACCATAGTTGCATAGGGAATAACCTTCCGAGGTTATACCTTATGGTCACTTCGTTTAGTTAGTTATATGATAGGTAGTTTATATGCCTTAGGAAAATGACTAAAATGCCCTTTTTATGCATAATTGATATTTAAGCACATGTAACCCAAAATTTTGTCACTTAACTGATTATGCAACATAATTAAACATGTTTAGGCATATAATACTTGTCATAGGACTAGTTAGGCATTCCGAACGCGTTTTACGCGAACGACGCGTTAAAGTAGCGTAAGCTACCTAAACGAGTCGTAATGGGTCGTAAGCACTTAGGTTAGGTTTCGTTTTAGTATGTAGGCTTTGTTAAACCATATCATATGAGTTCCAACACTCATTTGTTTTACGAAACCTCATCCTATCCGATCTCCCGATTTAGGTCCGGTTTATTTACATAGTTGCCTATATTAGGTTCCGTTTGATTCCGTGATCCCTCTAGCTTTGCTTGGTTGTTATTCAAAACTTCTAAGCACTCTCAAGTGAGTACATAGTCCCCTCTTTTACTGTTTTCAATGTTTTGGGGTGAAATATGTGTACCTATTTGTTATGTTCATGATTTCAAAGTGTAAATTGATTATACATATTAGTACTTATCTTTTGACAAACCGAATGATTATTTATGGTTTAAACACTAATTTTTCAAAGATTATATAATTAATTGTTGGATAGTACTTATTTTATGTTCACCAACCGATTGGTAGTATGATATAGCGCTATAGGATTTGACACCCCAGTCCTGTTGTTATGGAATGTCAGAAACCGATATTTTATCCAAATAGGGATTGCCTTCGTGGTATTTCTATAGTCTCAATTGGTGTAGTTTGATGCACTAAGGTTTGGTTGAATTCTAAAATCACATTTTTATTGTATATTTTGTTATACTCCCAATAGTATAGTTTGATATGCTCTCATATGTGATATTGTACAAAACAACATATATTTTATTAATTGCTAAAACATAGTTTAATATGTTATTTATAAAACCAAAGCATAGTTTAATATGTTATTTATAAAACCAAAGTATAGTTTAATATGTATTAATAAAACCAAAGTATACTTTTGATATACTACTGAAAATTATTATTTTGACGACTAAAGTATATTTAATATACTATCTGTTTAACTATTTTGGAACTGAAATATATTTTTAATATATTACCTATTCGACTTTCTTAAAACCAAAGTTTAGTTTTATATATATAGTACAAACCTTTTTATCAAAACATTGTTTTACAAACAACGTATTTTATACAAACTTATTTTACTTGATTATTTATTTGCCTATGCATTATTCTGTTATATCATCTAATTTCTTATAAATGTTAGTTTGATTTATAAAAGAAAATATTTTAAGGTTCATGACTATTTTTGATTAAACATATTTTCCTTAAACTTACAAGTCACAAATCCTATTATAATAAAACCTATGTATCTCACAGGCATTTTTATGCTGACGTACCTATTTTTACACATGTTTCAGGTGCTGTTATGTGATGATTGTTGATACATGCCATACCTAGGGTGGACTCGTGCCTTAGCGACTTTAAAACTTGAAGGATAATATTTGTATTTATCTGATTTGTAATAAAACAATGAGTTCAATAATTCAATAAAACGAAATTATTTAATCCATGGTTGTGAAACAATGATTCTGTTGCGACACTCCCCGACGTTTCCGCCACGATTTGTTGTTTTACGTGGTCGGGGTGTGACACTAATCATAATTTAAAATAATAAAGGTTTTGTAAAAACAGTTTACAAAAAGGAGATTACTCACAAAAAGGTTTACATAAAAAGAAGGATTACTCACATTGCTATTTTAGGTATTTTTCCTGTGATTTCCTGGTTATAATCTATTAATTAAACAATGCACACGCGTTAGTATAATAACCCAATTTTTACATTACTTATACCCTCCCCGAGACAGAACTCCAACGACTACGTCGAGCAGAACCACGACAGCCGTTACGGAGCACTAGATCAATCGGCCAGCGTATCTAATACGTAACCGGGGGTTAAATACTTACAACGAGGCAGAGCTTCGCTAATTAGGGGGTATTATGCCTGGTATAATTTCTACACTATAGAATTTTGAAAGAGAATGAAATATGTGAACGAATTGCAACTGAATACCGATGTGTCTGGTCGACACTTCGTCGCGCCCCACGAAAGAATCAACAAAGGGCTTCGCGGCCCCCGAGGCCAACTAGGGTAGGCCCTAGCTTGGCTAACTCAACCACTAGACCCAACACGTTATTGCCACGTGGCGGCATCGGGTGCGCCCTGGTCTTGAGTTGTCGCGCCCCGCATAAGCCGAAGACAAGGTCTTCGCGCCCGGCGAGAGACCATTAAAATTTGTTTTTATTTTCTTTTTATAAAATTAAAGGTATTTTGGGCCGTTTCTCGTATATAGGGTGTATTTTAGGACGCATAGGGGTGTTCTAAATAATTTAGGAGTGTCGAAAATAATTTTAGGAGGGTTGTTATATCCTCGGCACCTTATTTTAGAACTCGTCCTCGAGGTCTACTGGAACATGTGTGGATATTTCCTCTGCATTTCTGATTCAAGCTCCCAAGTGTATTATGGTCCTCTCTTGGAATCCCATTTTACTTTAACTAGAACTATTCTCTTGTGTTTGATATTTTTGATCTTTTTGTCTTCAATTTGTAGAGTCCTTTCTACAAACTTAAGTTTATCATTTACCTCTATATCCTTAAGAAATACATCATATATTCATGCCATTTCCTCTGGCAGTTGTAGCTGGTACGCTACCGGTCCTATTCTTTTAATAATCTTAAAAGGTCCAACATACCTGGGGCTTAGCTTTCCTCTTTTGATGAATCTAACTACTCCTTTCCAAGGAGAAACTTTTAATAATACCTTGTCTCCTACTTGAAATTCCAATGGCTTTCGCCTGTTATCAACATAACTCTTTTGTCGATCGCGTGCTGCTTTTAGTCTTTCCTTGACTTGTATAATCTTGTTCGTTGTTTCTTGTTTTATTTCAGGTCCATACAATTGTTTTTCTCCAATTTCTGCCCAACAGACTAGAGTTCGGCACTTTCGTCCATAAAGTGCTTCGAATGGTGCAGCATTGATACTGGTATGATAGCTGTTATTGTACGAAAATTCTATTAATGGTAGATGATCATCCCAATTTCCTCCCGAAATTAATTACACAAGCTCTAAGCGTATCTTCCATTGTCTGAATTATCCTTTCACTTTGTCCATCCGTTTGAGGATGATAAGCTGTGCTTAGATTTAGGTTGTTCCCATTGCTTTTTGGAAACTAGTCCAAAAATGAGAAGTAAAACGGCTATCTCTATCAGAAACAATTGACAAAGGAATTCCATGTAATGAAACTATTTCATTTACATACAACTTGGCTAATTGTTCCATACAGAAAGTTTCCTTCATTGGTAAGAAATGAGCAAACTTAGTTAATCTATCCATAATCACCCAGATTGTATCATTACCTTTTCTTGTCTTGGGTAATTTGGTAACAAAGTCCATTGTTATTAATTCCCACTTCCATACAGGCATTTCTAGCTGTTGTAACAAGCCTGAGGGTTTCTGATGCTCAGCCTTGACCTGTGAACAGGTCAGACACTTGGCAACATAAGCTGCTATATCCTTTTTCATTCCTATCCACCAAAAATTCTTTCTTAAATCTTGATACATCTTATCACTTCCAGGATGTATCGTATACTTAGACTTATGGGCTTCTTCTAATGTTCGGTGGCGTAGGTTTCCTAGTTTAGGTATCTACATCCTTTTCTTATGGAATCTCCAAATTCTATTTGTTCCTTGTTCTAGTTCCTTAATCATTCCTTTTAATTTTTCAGTATCGTCCTTGATTACTGATTCTTGTACGGCTCTAATTTGATCATTTAAATCTATATGCAGATTTAATTTGAGAGAACATACTCTTTTTGGCTTTTCGTGATAATTTCGACTTAAAGCATCAGCTACTACATTAGCCTTTCCTGCATGATACTGGATATTACAATCATAATCACTAAGAATTTCCATCAAGCGTCTTTGTCTCATATTTAATTCTTTTTGCCCAAAAATGTACCTTAAACTCTTATGATCAGTGAAGACAACAAATTTATTTCCATATAAATAGTGTCTCTAAATGTTAAGGGCAAAAATTATGGCTCCTAATTCTAAATCATGGGTTTAATAGTTTTCTTCATGATTCTTAAGTTGTCTAGATGCATAGGCTTTAACCTTTTGACGTTGCATCAGCACACATCCATAACCTAACTTAGAAGCGTCACAATAGACTTCAAAGTCTTCAGTTCCTTCTGGTAACGCTAGTATGGGTGCGTTGGTTAATCTTTGCTTAAGAATTCTATAGGCTTCTTCCTGTTTTGGTCCCCATTCAAACTTAACAGACTTACAGGTCAGTTTGGTCAAAGGAATGGGTATTCTACAAAAATCTCGGATAAACTTCTATAATAATCGGCTAGTCCTAGAAAGCTTCTAACTTCCGTTGGTGATTCTGGGACTTTCCATTTAGTAATCGCCTCAATCTTTGTGGAATCCACATGAATCCCTTCATGATTAACTAAATGTCCAAGAAATTGTACTTCTTCTAACCAAAATTTACATTTTGAAAATTTAGCGTAAAGCTTTTCTTTTCTCAGCAAATTTAGAAGTGCATGCAGATGCGCTGCATGTTCCTCTTTACTCTTAGAGTAAATGAGAATATCATCTATAAAGACAATTATGAATTTATTCAAATATGGCTTACATATTTGGTTCATCATGTCCATAAATGCGGCTGGGGCATTGGTTAGACCAAATGGCATGACAGTATATTCATAATGGCCATACCTTATTCTGAAAGCAGTCGTAGGAATGTCCTCTTCTTGTACCTTTAGTTGATGATATCCTGAGCGTAAATCGATCTTAGAAAAGAATCGAGCTCCTTGTAGTTGATCAAAAAGATCATCGATTCTCGGTAATGGGTACCGATTTTTAATCGTGACCTTATTCAATTCTCGGTAATCAATGCACATACGCATTGACCCGTCTTTCTTTTTGACAAACAAGATCGGTGCTCCCCATGGCGATGAATTTGGTTGTATGAATCCTTTCTCCAATAGTTCGTCCAATTGTTTCTTTAGTTCTTGCATCTCTGTTGGTGCCGAACGGTAAGGTGCTTTGGCAATCGGTGTTGTTCCTAGTAGCAGATGAATTCTGAATTCAACTTCTCTGTCTGGCGGTAGTCCTGGTAATTCTTCTGGAAACACATTTGAGAATTTAGATACTATGGGAATATTATTCAATTTTTTTCCCTTAGTGTTAATGATTATGGAAATCATACACGCTAGGGATCCTTTCCTTGCACAACTTGCAGTTTTCATCACAGAGATGAATTTTGTGGATCTAGATTGCTTATCTCCTTTAATTGTGATCTTTTCACCCTTTGGTGAATTTACTTGGATTGACTTTTGATCACATAGAATACTAACCAATCCATTCCTAATACAATATCGAATCCAGCCAGATTCATTGGGTAAAGATTTGCAATAAACCTTTGGTTTAAAATTTCTATTCTTGCTCCCTGCAAGATTTCAGTGATCTTAATAGATTCTCCATTTGTTGTCTCTACTAGACATTCTTGTTGGAGTTTAGTTAATGGTTGATTGAGAAGTTTGCAAAATGAAGTATTAATAAAACTTTGGTTCGCACCAGAGTCAAATAATAGTTTAGCAAAAACATCATTAACTAAAAATGTACCGGCAATCACGTTTGGGATCATATTTGCTTCTTCGGCTGTGAAAACAAATGCCCTAGCATTCTTAGTAGTCTTGTTGTTCATGGCTAGAGCTAGTTTCAGACAATTTGGCTTAATATGCACTTTTTCTCCACAGTTGAAGCACACTCCGTTACTGGGTTTCTTTCTACAATCTTCTTCCTTATGTCCTGGTATCTTTCAGAAGTTGTTGTATGTAGAGCATCTTCATGAATGCTTCTTCTTACAAGCCTTACAATAAGGTGCAGGAGTAGAACCTATATTCTTCCCACGATTGGAATTACCATAGCGAAATTCCTGGGTAAGTTTCTGGACTAGGTTCTTTCTCTGGTTTTCTTCTTGTGTACGTACTAATTCATCGGTCAAGGTATTTTCTAGTTCTACAGCTTCTTCTATGGTTGGTGATCTAGCTGCCTTGACTACATGTCTAATTTCACTGATTAATCCCCAGATGTAATGGGAGATTAACACTGGTTCTGGTGATGCTAGGGTTGGCACTATTCTAGCATATTCGAAGATGTTAGGATCTGAGTTTCTTTTGATTGTGTTTTACGTTTGATAATAATGAAGATGAACAAGTAATTGCAGCAGAAACTAAATATGGAAACAAACTTTCACACACAATCAAATAGGAGAAATGCTTTCAACACACATGTTTATCATTGAACCGAAAGATTGAATTTATTTCAAGCTTCAATTACAATTGCATGCATGTATCACAAACTCCCCCTCAGCCTGAGCTCACAATGAATTGTTCGTTAAGGAAGACAAGTGGTGAAAGAGCTAATAGAACAGTACAGGGTACTGTTCTATTTATAGGCACGAGTAAACCACTGAAGCATCTTGGCTGACGTCACCATGAAAGTGACATCTAACCTCCTAACAACCTGTAACTACTGATCTAATACAACAACTGTTGGCTAACTACTGATTACATTACAATACAATGAAATAGACTAAACTACTGCTTTCTCCTTCCACTGTTGTGACTCCAGCAGTACTTTGTATCTTCAGCAGTGCTTTACCCATAACAGTAGATTGATCACCCGGGCTTTAGTCTTCATCAGTCGTTATACTTGATCAGTTGTTTGTAGAACAGCAGTTGTATACGGACAGTGGATAGAGGCCATCAGTTGTTAGAATCACTTTCAAGGGGAAAGTTGGAATACAGCAGTACTTATTCTGGATCCACTGCTCTGATCCAGTTTTGGCTTTAATCAACTGTTCCTTTGGTAGGGTTCAATCCCAACAATATCCCCCTGGAATAGATGATGACAAAACTCTTCATTATTAAGGACCTTTATTGCCTCATCAACAATTCCCTGATTTGGCCTTTGAATTATAATTCAAAGTCCAAGGAATCTGTGTCATCCTCATCCCTGCATAGTGTAAGATCAAGGAGATCTTGCAGATCTTCAACACCTAGGCCCAATGCTTGTTCCCTTGATATTTTCTTCACTTCACCACTGGATTTGATCAGAGTCAGTATGTAGGTCTGTTTGTCAGATTTCCACTTTAGTACTTTTGAATCCAGTGGGTTTCTTGGGAGAGGTTTTATTGATGATGAGTTTGGAGATGGTGGCCTGGTGATAACTGTCTGAGCAGTGCTTTGAGCTTGAGCAAGCTCAGCGTTTTCAGCTATCATCTGCTTAATGACTGACTTTATAATATCATCACTTGCAGCAATATCCTCTGGTGTTTCTACATCCATCTGTTTTTGTCTCCTTCTTTGATAAAGGATGGCACCAGGTGGAGCAGTGGATTTCCTGATTTGCAGCTTTGGTGGTCTAGTTGAAACCTCTGCTTCAGGATAAACTGGTTTTTGTGGAACATTTGGATTCTTCTTTCTCAGCTCTTCCAGCTTTTGGTAAGAGGCCACCATTTTTTCTTCTTTCCACCTTGTCACCTGATTTCTTGACCCAAAATCAGCAGTCATAAGTTCCTCTTTCATTCTCTTCAGCTTTAATGCTTTATCAGGCACATTTTTCTTGTAATTTGCCCAAACAGAAGGAGTATGTTTAACTTTCTCTTTATTCATTTTTTCAATTCTTTCTAACTCCTCCTTGAGCTCACCAACTGTCCATTCTTTATACTAAGTCTTTTCACCTTTGTATTTCTTGAAGGCCATAATATGCTCAATGTAATCTTTTCTTAGGGTCTCATCATCTCTTTCTGACAGTTACTGACAAAGATTCTTCGAAAACCTTTCCAAAGTACTGACTTGAGTAAGAAGGAATTGATAGTATATTTGGATTTCCTTGTCAGATTTACCCTTTGTGTTTCTTTAGAGATATCCTCTGCTTGTTGACCTTTTAATTTCAAGTATTCTTCAATATTGTTAGGTCTTGGATATCCTTGAAGAGATGGAAGGTTTCTTTTAGCAGGGTCATCTTCAGAGTAGAATGATTTGATCTCTTCTCTGACTGCTATAAGCTCTAAAGGATACTGGACAGCTGCAGAAACAATGGCAGTGTTTGGGTTAAAAGCTTGTGCTGATGAGAGTGGAACAGGGTTTGGAATAGTAACAAGTGACAATGGTTGTGAAGATTCTGGTGGTGGTGAAGAATCTTCATCTTGCAAGATTATCCTTCTCCTTTTTGGTTTAGGAGAGGCTGGTGGTGTTTTGGAGGGTTGTGAAGTGGTGATTTAAGTGGTGGTGATTGAGGTGGAAGGTGGCTGACTAACAGTTGTTGAAACAACTGGTGTTTCAACCACTGTTGTCATTACAACTGATGATGTGTCATCAGTTGTCTTCTGCTTTTTAGCAGGAGGTTGTTTTGGTGGTGAATATGTTTTTGGTGTGGCAGTGGTTGAAGTGGGAGCAGTGATTGTAGTTGAAGTGGTGGTTGTTGGGTTAACAACTGCTGAAACCACTGAAGTACCAACAATTGTTGATACAACAGGTGTTACAACAACTGTTGGTTTGGAGGTTTGATGTGAGGAGTTTTTGGGAGGTTGAGAAGCATGTTTTGTTTGTCTGGAAGGTGTGGCTTTCGGTTGCCTCACTTTTCTAGTGGGCTGCTTTCTTTGTGGCTTAGGATTTTCTTCATCCTTAGGCTCTGAAATACCCTAAACTTCCTTTGCCATAAACATTTTCTTTTCTTCATCAAACATGGACTTGCCCTTTGCCTCTCTATCCTTTTTCACCTTTGCTTTTTCATCAGCAATGGCATTCAAGGTCACATCAACCTTTTTAGACCCATCTGGCTTAGGGATGTCTGCAAGCATACTTGATTATCTGGTACAATACACAAACCATCTTCATATCCCTTTTTCTTGAGCTGCGTCAAGTGCTTGAGCTGGAGCAGCAGTGGATGGTACCTTTTGTACTTTCAACAACTGTTGCAGTGTGTCTTTGATTTCTGCAACAGATGTATCAAGTTTGTCAACTCTATCCGTCAATTCTCGGTACATTAAACCATCACCCAACTTAATGGAATCATCTGATTTCCCACTGGCAGTGGTTGTAACAGTGGTTGAATGAGGGAAAGTATCCCAAAAATCATCCACTGATGCCCCTTGTTCTTGGTACTAGGGACTTCTTCCTTCAAAATGAGAAACACTTTTAAGTGAACCAGTAAATGTTGGAAAAAATTGAGTCCTCAAAGAAGAAATTGCCTTCAAGGAAGTCTGATTGTTGAAACTACTGTCCAAGTGCAAACCAGTGGGTTCAGCACTTGTAGTAGCTGCTTCACTTGAACTACCACCAAGAGTTACATGTAACTCAAGGGGTGTAACCTCCTCAGTTGTTGGTGGGTTAGCAAAGATAGGGAGCTCAGACTCAGTCACTTGTGGGGGCATGCTCTCAGTGATAGGTGGTTGAGAGGAACTGATTTCTGTCTGAGCTATATCAAGTGCATCCAACAAAAGTTTTGTTTGGGTGGAATTGTGGCAGTGAGTATTGGAGTAGAAAGCGAATTTGCCCCAGGCAGTGGGCTGTGGATGATGGAATCAAGTGATTCCAGAGCATCATATTGTGGTGTCCCTGTTCTTACAACCTGTTCTTTTTTAGAAGAGCCAGGAGGAGTTTGAGGCTCAGGTTGAGATCTTTCTACCAACTGCTATGAGGAAGTAGCAGCAGTGGTTTCTGGTGACTTTTGTGTTGTCACTGGCAGTTGCTCTGAGATCTCATCTTCCAGACTTGTCTTTTTGTAGGTTTTGGGGGCTTTTGTGTTTTCTTTTGTTTTGGTTTTCAGGTGGTTTTAGGTGTGGGATTCACAGCAGTTGTTTTGTTGCTGTGATCACCTTGAGCAGTGGGCTCAGCAGCAGATACCTGAGGAGCAGTGGTAGCTGCTAAATTCTGCTCAGGAACCTCTGCTTTTGTTTTAGAAACTTTTGATAGCCTTGTGAATGTTTCATGTGTTAGGCCATTTATTTGAAAAGATTCACCCTGGATAAGCACATGAGCATTATCCTTTGCAAATTTCTTTTGAAAATAAAAGCTTAGGAACCTTGGAAATAATAAAAATGATTTTTTATCAACATTTTTGACCAAATCATCAAAGATCTCCTGGGGATAGTTAAAATTTTCGTTATGTAAAATAGGATAACCCAGGTATTGGATCTTTAATGGAATTTCATTAAAAGCAGTGGTCTTATTTGAAACACACATCAAAAGGGTATGGAATAAAAATCTTGTTGCAGGAGGAAAACTACCTTTTTGTAAGGTGTCCTTTTTCATTTCCTCAGCATACCCCCTCTCAATAAAATCTGTTTGATACTCGATTTTAGGAAAAGAAGTTTTACCTTGAAGATCATCGAGTTCAAATACCTCTGAAATGGATTGAGGTGTAATTTTAACTGGTACACCCTTTATTGAGGAATTTATGGCTATGGCCGTTTTATCTTGAGATTCAAGTGTGGCATTTTTTTCAAAATTCTCTCTGGGTTGCCAGGAAAACCGGAGCATCAGCAGTCAACAAAGTTTTGTACTTTGAAGACGAAAGAGTTGTCACACTCCAACCGCATAAAACAACAAATCACGGCGGAAACGTCAGGGAGTGTTGTAACAGAATCATTGTTTCATAACACATGGATTGAAGTTCTGATTTATTGAATTGAATGTATTGCATTACATTGAAATTAGAAACAAGACATGAACAAATAGACTTTCATTGTTATTAAGTCACTAAGGCCTTGTCCGTTCCTATGTGAGCATGCAACAATATCATCATCAAACATCACCAACTATGGTACCTGAAACACATGTGAAAATACGTTAGCATAAAAATGTCAGCGAGTACATAGGTTTTATGTGAGTGTCAGATTCATGGCTCGTTTACATATTGCAATACCTCGAAAACCTAGTTTGGAAAGTATATAGTATTGCAATATTATTAACCAACTCAAATCTAGTTGGTTATAGTTTATAAAATCTCGTAGCCATGAATCTTACTCAAAACATTTGTTTAAGTAACCCAAATTGTAAATCGTTTTTCAAATAAAACTCGAATGTTTTATATTGTTAGAAAAACCTTGTAATATAACTTTGTTTTGATAACCTTGCCCAAGTGATCTAGATAACGCAACGATATATAATGTGTTAAAAGCACTTATATATAGGAAGTACCAGCCGCGTATCCACCATGCTTTTAACACATTACACCCGCCCCGTTACCTAATCACTTCCCTAACCCAACGGTTCAAACAGATTCAAACGGTTCACATAAATCAAACAGTTACAAACGGTTCGCATAAATCAAACAGCTTCAAACGGTTCACATAAATCAAACAGTTACAAACGGTGCACATAAATTAAACAGCTTCAAACGGTTCAAAATGTAAAACAATGTGTCCATATATTGGATGAGCATATGCAACAAAATGTAATATACAAAAATCAATGTGCCAGCATGCTAAGTGAACATACATAGAAAAACATAATAAAATCATGTACTATCTACGTACTAATGAACATAGCAAGTATATGATATAAAAGCATGAAAAGCACGAAAATAACAAGTAGGCACACGTGTATCACCCCAAAACAATTTGGAAAAAAAAAACAGTAAAATAGGGGACTATGTACTCACTTGAGGATGCTTAGAAGTCTTGACTAACAACCAAGCAAAGCTAGAGGGATCACGGAAATCAAACGGCACCTGATATAGGTAACTATGTTAATAATCCAGACCTAAATCGGAAGATCGGATAGGATGAGGTTTTGTAAACCAAATGAGTGTTGGAACTCATATGATATGGTTTAACGAAGCCTACATACTAAAACGAAACCTATCCTAAGTGCTTTCGACCCGTTACGACCCATTAAGGTAGCTTACGCCACTTTAACGCGTCGTTCGCGCAAAGCGTGTTCGAGACGTCTAACTAGTCCTATGACAAGTATTATATGCCTACATGTTTAAATATGTTGCATAATCAGTTAAGTGACAAATGTTTATGTTACATATGCTTAAAATCCATTTATGCATGAAAAGGGCATTTTGGTCATTTACCTAAGGCATATAAACTACCTATCATACAACTAATTAAACTATGTGACCATAAGGTATAACCTCGGAAGGTTATTCCATATACAACTATGGTCACTAAACATGCTTGGTCGGATCCTAATGATCGACCAAACGGGTCGAGTTCGAAAGTCTAAGCGGTGGTCTAGACCGCTTGACTTACGACTCTAAACAAGCACTAAACTAAAAGTGACGAGCTACACATGTTGGAACATGTTTAACTAAGTTAGAAAACAGGTTTTGATATCAAAACAAAGGGTTTTGATACCCAAGAGTAGTTTGGTTGCAAAATGCGCATAAATACGCATTTTGACCGAAACTACGACTCGTCACTATGCCTAATCAACGTGGTAATCAGTAGGTATAGTCACAAGGGACTGTAACCATCGTGATTACGATCACGTTGCGAAGTTCAAACGAACTTCGTGTTGACCAAAGACTGGTCAAAGCAGAAAGTCAAACACTGTTTGACTTTCACGCTCGAAAAGCATTAAAAGAACGAAAGAAGCTTGCAAAGGGTCCAAGCTAGGGAGAACTTGATCTGCAACACTCAGGTATGAAGCAAAGGCTTCAACTTAGAGCATTAAAATGATCAAGGGTGCAGAAAAATGAAAGAGCGCATGGCTATTTATACTTTTTGGTTCACCGTTAAGATCATTTCTTGCTAAAGAGGGAATGATTTTGGCCATCCATGTGGGCTAGTGGTTTTGTAATACAAGGGGCATCCTAAAAACCATCAAAACATGCCCAAAGTATCCCAAATCAGCTGCCAAAACCATCAAAAACCAGCCCAAATGACCAGGTGCAATGTTTCTTTCTGGCAGGCTGTCACGCCCCGCGTAAGATATAGCTTAATCTTACGCGGCCCACCTAGTAATGTTTGACAGAATTGCAACTTTGGCCCCTGCACTTGAGAAACTTGCATTTTGATGCATATTTAACACGTTTAGGCCCCGTTAACCTCATTTCAAGGATCTAAAATGAAGTAAAAGTATAGGGAAATTAAAATATGCTCAAAAACATCTCGGATGTCGGTTCGTTTGGTTGTACAGCTGCGTTATTCGGTTAAATACGACAGAAGTCGTAACGAACGCAAAAACGATCCAAATTAAGCGACGAATGGAATTTTATCATGCCAATCACTAAAATAAAATATTTTATTTATTACATAAATTTTTGGGTGTCCGGATATATTCAGAACGTAAGATATGCGCGAAAATGCAAACTTATGCACTTTTTGACGCTTTTAGTCCCTATTGATCAAGAAAGTTTATTTTTGCGCACCAAACACCTCAAAGCCTATTTATAAGCTATGTAAAGGATATTTAGGGCATGTTTAAATTATGATCAAGTTCCGGAATATTCGTCACAGTTCGAATCGGCATACTTTCGCAGTTTGTCGAAATTAGTCCCTGTGATCGAATAAACTTGATTTCGACACACCAAACCATCCAAAACTTATTTCTAAGTTATGTGAAGGTTATTTAAGGTATGTTAAGCCTATTTCATTATTCCGGAGTGTTTGTCGCATTAAACTGATTACGTTTACGCATCAGTTCGCGTATAACCTTCCAGGAAGCGATTTAAAGCTCGAAATCGAACAAGAATTGATATGTGCAAATGATACACATATTTATTCAAATCCCAAGTATGAAACACTATTTCATTGATTTGGTATTTGTTTGACGGTTTAGGTGACACAGATGTCACAGTATCCCCTACTTTTGGAAATTTCGTCCCAAAATTTATTCATAGGAGTCTGTCTGTGACTTTGTGTTAGATAATCATCAGAGATATGCAAGGCATAATCCTATCATTTGCCTCAACGGACATTCTTCAGAAACGAAAATGAACAGACAGAGTCATTTTCAACGGGTGCTTCATCAGAAACGGAAATGAAGGAATAATCAAAAGGATATTCATTTCCCTCAACAGACATTCTTCAGAAATGAAAATGAACGGACGGATTAATTTTCAACGGGTGCTTCATCAGAAACGGAAATGAAGGAATAATCAAAAGGATATTCATTTCCCTCAACGAACATTCTTTAGAAACGAAAATGAACGGAGGGAGTCATTTTCAACGGGTGCTTCATCAGAAACGGAAATGAATAGAGTTAACTCTAGACACATGGCAAAACTTGTTGTGGTTTCTGTGCACTAAATTCCATAATTATGTATGCATCCATAATTACGTTATTTCTTGCACAGTCCGCACAGTTTGTTTTATAATGTGAAGGGGATAGAATTTGAACAAACTCGAGACAACTTTGATTAGGTCAACACATAAACACATAATTGTTTTCTTGGTTATTAATTTGTTATCAGTTTGTTTATTAATTGTTATTAACTTGTTATCGATTTGAACATGGGTATTCAAGGTATACCAGGAACCCAGTCGATGGACTTCAACGCCTCAAGAATCTATCTGAAAAGATAGGTTGATCTTCCAAAAATTCGATTTTTGATTACAAGGAATCATAACATTCGAATTAAGGTACAAAACAATTAAGGACTTACGGAAATACCCTTAGATACCCTATTAAGGATTGGGTATTCGTCCAGAGTTGTAACTTGCGCCTTGTACTTCGTTTCCTTGGAAGAAACGGGTACTTAGGATTTTCGTGGAAAACGCAAGAGATCATAAAATGGAAGAAATTTGGGGGTAGTCTGTTCTTCAAGGTATACGGTTCCTTGATCGTCGGTATTGTAGGGGATTTGTTGTTTATACATGCAACCACATTGTACATTACAATGTAAATAAGAGATTTATTTATAAACAACAACAACTGTTTCATAGACCTTGACAACAAAAGAAAATAATACATAAAGCTTGATTATTTCTAAACAGTGTTGTCTTTCAGTCGGTCAGATGCTCATCCCTGTGCTAGATTTGCATTAGCAAGCTTTGGGCAATCCCTTTGGAAATGGCCCATCTCGCCACAGTTGTAGCAAGACCCTGGTGGGAAACGAGCTTGAGTAGGATTGTTGCCAGCTTGATTTGGTGCAGCTGCAGCTGGGCAAACTCTTGCTGTATGACCTATAAGTCCACAAGTTTGGCATTTTCGGAACTTTACACTGGCATGATGATGAAGGCTACATTGGTTGCACAAGGGTGCAGTTCCGTTGTATGGATTCCAAGCAGGGGGTTGAGCTGGTTCGTTGGGAACAGCTTGATCATTGTGAGCAACCACGGTGAAGTTCTGAGAAGCCTTTCTCTTTTTGGACTTTTGGAGGACTCAGTCTGCTCATCCTTTGGTTTCGATTCCTCGATCGGTTTCTTATCACCCTTTCGAAAAAGTTTACCTTTCCTGATCTGAGATTCAGTCAAGGTAGCGGATAACTCAATGGCCTGTCTAACTGTAGTGGGGTTACTACCAGTAACAATGTCTTGTACTGAGTCAGGGAGGCCATCAATGTATTTTTCGATTGCCTTATCCAAAGGCGTAACCATGTTTGGGCATAACAGACTTAACTCCTCATAACGGTCCGTGTAGGCTCGATGCTCACCGCTATCTTGCTTAAGATCATCGAATTCCCTTTCCAATTCCCTAATCTCATGACGAGGAGAATTCCCTCATCATTAGAGCTCGAAGCTCTTCCCATGTTTGAGCCAGTGCCACCTCGGCACCCCTATCTCTCATCACACCATTCCACCATGTTAAAGCTCGTTTCTCAAAGACACTAGATGAAAATTCAACCTTTCACTCGTTTGGACACTGAACATGTCTGAAGGTGCTCTCTAGACTCTCGAACCATTGCAGAAGTGCAGTTGCTCCTTGAGACCCAGAAAACTTTGATTGCTTAGCTGAGTTGAATGTCTTGAAGTTACAGGGAGTATTATTGTTTTTATTGAGGGCTTGGTTAACTTGACCAATGATGTTTGGGAGTACAGCAGTCATTTGCTGCGTAATGATAGCTGCCAGTTCTTCATTAGGTATCTGATTGTCGCGTCGTGGAGGCATTCTAAAAGAGGAAGTATGGGAGAAAACAAGTGAAGTGGCATTGGTCAAGAATAGGAGGTTACAATTACCGACCAAAAAGGCATGGATGATGGTCATTTGTTCAAACCACGAAGCAAACAAATGACGCACAAAAGCTGAATCAAAGTAAATAGGTCCTCATAATGTATCGCGAAGACATGCTCGCCTATAAGTGGACACTCACCCCAAGAGTTCCCAGGTAAGAGTGACTGGTCTGATACTGCGGATTTGTACGAACACTCTAGCCTTAGACAGAAAACTCAGGGTACAGGCACCCACCCTTCCATTTTGCACGTGTTCACATTATTTAGAACCAAACTTTGACAAGATTTTGAAAACTCTGAAGGTTCAAAACCTTATAATAAATCATCCTAGAACAGATGATTAGTTTTCAAAGCAGATTCGAAATTTGTGTTCTTGTTGTGGTTGTCACTTAAGGATAAGTGACGGTATTGTTTTAAGATCTAAACACAAGAATCTTGTGTTAGGGTCCTAGGAAGGTTATAGACTAGGTCAAAGCATTACTAATAACCTAATTCCCTATAACCATGAGCTCTGATACCAACTTTTCTGTCACACCCCGACCGCGTAAAACAACAAATCACGGCGGAAACGTCAGGGAGTGTTGTAACAGAATCATTGTTTCATAACACATGGATTGAAGTTCTGATTTATTGAATTGAATGTATTACATTACATTGAAATTAGAAACAAGACATGAACAAATAGACTTTCATTGTTATTAAGTCACTAAGGCCTTGTCCATTCCTATGTGAGCATGCAACAATATCATCATCAAACATCACCAACTATGGTACCTGAAACACATGTGAAAATACGTTAGCATAAAAATGCCGGCGAGTACATAGGTTTTATGTGAGTGTCAAATTCATGGCTTGTTTACATATTGCAATACCTCAAAAACCTTGTTTTGAAAAGTATATAGTATTGCAATATTATTAACCAACTCAAATCTAGTTGGTTATAGTTTATAAAATCTCGTAGCCATGAATCTTACTCAAAACATTTGTTTAAGTAACCCAAATTGGATTCGAGCCATGAGGAGGTCAAAAAGCCGGTTGAAAAAACAAATTTGAAAGGTAAAAATATTATAGAACAACCGGCTTTAAAAAGTGTTTTGAAAAACCCTTTGGACCGTAATGATGGGTTTACGGTGGTTACTAGGAAAAAGCCCAATGTGAAGTGGGCTCCATTGCCCAAAAAGGATGTCAATAGACTTCTACATGGCCCAAAAACTGGTGGAGCAGGTCCATCTATTTTTCCGAAGAGTACTACTGGCCTAACAGTGGATCTGGTTGCTGATAGAAGCCCAATCAGGCCCAGCGATAAGGCTGCTGGGCCCAATCTGGGCACTGATGTGGGCTGTGCACAAGCGACAGGAGCAGGCCCAGTTAAAAAGGGTGCTGGACTTAATTTAAATGCTGAAAAGACTGGCCCAACAGCGAGTTGCACTGGTTTGGGCTGTGACGCTGTGAATTCCGGCCCAGTTCCTTTGGGTTCGGTTGATCACTACCCTCCATTAAGCAAATCAGGCCCACCATGCCCAGGATCTGTTATGTACTCGGCTGGCCCAAACATTTATGGACTAAAATCTGATCCGGTTCTAATGGAAAACAAAGGCCCAAGAAATGGAAGTGGGTACTTTGATGTTTGAAAACAGAATTTTGGGCCTCGTCAAATCCCGATCATTGATACAAAAAATTCGTTTGAATATCTTCATGCGGAGGAAGATTGTTTTGATACCGAGCATTGGTTGTGGGAAAAAGAAATGCTAATGGTTCGAAAATTCTACGAGACTAATACGCAACCGCCGGATGATGTATTTTCTTCATGGTCGGAGAATTTGAAGGCTTATTACGTGATGCTTACAAAGTTTGATCCGGTGAAGGAAGCTTTGATTGAAACAAATGTTAAAGATGAAGTGGAGGTTGAATCCAAAACGGATGAATCGGCAAGAGACATCGCTCGTGGAGTTTAGCTTCATTTTATTTTCTAGTTTGGTGTTTGGTGTATGTTGGGCTTGTGTTTGTTTTCTTTTTTGAGTTTTGGATTTTGGCGACTTGCCTTGGCTAAATGCTTGTTGTTTGTAATCTTTGTTTTAAACATCATTAATAAAAGGTTTGCCCGGGGGTCTTCCTTCGTTTCCCAATTGTAAATCATTTTTCAAATAAAACTCGAATGTTTTATATTGTTAGAAAAACCTTGTAATATAACTTTGTTTTGATAACCTTGCCCAAGTGATCTAGATAATTCAACGATATATAATGTGTTAAAAGCACTTATATATAGGAAGTACCAGCGGCGTATCCACCATGCTTTTAACACATTACACCCGCCCCGTTACCTAATCACTTCCCTAACCCAACGGTTCAAACAGATTCAAACGGTTCACATAAATCAAACAGTTACAAACGGTTCTCATAAATCAAACAGCTTCAAACGGTTCACATAAATCAAACAGTTACAAACGGTGCACATAAATCAAACAGCTTCAAACGGTTCAAAATGTAAAACAATGTGTCCATATACTGGATGAGCATATGCAACAAAATGTAATATACAAAAATCAATGTGGTAGCATGCTAAGTGAACATACATAGCAAAACATAATAAAATCATGTACTATCTACGTACTAATCAACATAGCAAGTATATGATATAAAAGCATGAAAAGCACGAAAATAACAAGTAGGCACATGTGTACCACCCCAAAACAGTTTGAAAAAAAACAGTAAAAGAGTGGACTATGTACTCACTTGAGGATGCTTAGAAGTCTTGACTAACAACCAAGCAAAGCTAGAGGGATCACGAAAATCAAACGGCACCTAATATAGGTAACTATGTTAATAATCCGGACCTAAATCGGAAGATCGGATACGATGAGGTTTCGTAAACCAAATGAGTGTTGGAACTCGTATGATATGGTTTAACGAAGCCTACATACTAAAATGAAACCTATCCTAAGTGCTTTCGACCCGTTACGACCCATTAAGGTAGCTTACGCCACTTTAACGCGTCATTCGCCCAAAGCGCGTTCGTGACGTCTAACTAGTCCTATGACAAGTATTATATGCCTAAACATGTTTAAATATGTTGCATAATCAGTTAAGTGACAAATGCTTATGTTACATATGCTTAAAATCCATTTATGCATGAAAAGGGCATTTTGGTCAATTACCTAAGGCATATAAACTACCTATCATACAACTACTTAAATTGTGTGACCATAAGTATAACCTCGGAATGTTATTCCTTATACAACTATGGTCACTAAACATGCTTGGTCGGATCCTAATGATCGACCAAACGGGTCGAGTTCGAAAGTCTAAGCGGTGGTTTAGACCGCTTGACTTACGACTCTAAACAAGCACTAAACTAAAAGTGACGAGCTACACATGTTGGAACATGTTTAACTAAGTTAGAAAACTGGTTTTGATATCAAAAGAAAGGGTTTTGATACCCAAGAGTAGTTTGGTTGCAAAATGTGCATAAATACGCATTTTGACCGAAACTACGACTCGTCACTATGCCTAATCAATGTGGTAATCAGTAGGTATAGTCACAAGGGACTATAACCATTGTGATTATGATCACGTTGCAAAGTTCAAACGAACTTCGTGTTGACCAAAGACTGGTCAAAGCAGAAAGTCAAACACTGTTTGACTTTCACGCTCGAAAAGCATTAAAAGAACGAAAGAAGCTTACAAAGGGTCCAAGCTAGGGATAACTTGATCTATAACACTCAGGTATGATGCAAAGGCTTCAACTTAGAGCATTAAAATGATCAAGGGTGCAGAAAAATGAAAGAGGGCATGGCTATTTATACTTTTCAGTTCACCGTTAAGATCGTTTCTTGCTAAAGAGGGAATGATCTTGGCCATCCATGTGGGCTAGTGGTTTTGTAATACAAGGGGCAGCCTAAAAACCATCAAAACTTGCCCAAAGTATCCCAAATCAGCTGCCAAAACCATCAAAAACCAGCCCAAATGACCAGGTGCAATGTTTCTTTCTGGTAGGCTGTCACACCCCGCGTAAGATATAGCTTAATCTTACGCGGCCCGCCTGGTAATGTTTGACAGAATTGCAACTTTGGTCCCTACACTTGAGAAACTTGCATTTTGATGCATATTTGACACGTTTAAGCCCCGTAACCTCATTTCAGGCTCTAAAATGAAGTCAAAGTATAGGGAACTTAAAATATGCTCAAAAACATCTCGGATGTCGGTTCGTTTGGTCGTACGGTTGCGTTATTCGGTTAATTACGACAGAAGTCGTAACGAACGCAAAAACGATCCAAATTAAGCGACGAATGGAATTTTATCATGCCAATCACTAAAATAAAATATTTTAATGATTACATAAATTTTTTGGTGTCCGGATATATTCAGAACGTAAGATATGAGCGAAAATGTAAACTTATGCATTTTTTGACGCTTTTAGTCCCTATTGATCAAGAAAGTTTATTTTTGCGCACCAAACACCTCAAAGCCTATTTCTAAGCTATGTAAAGGATATTTAGGGTATGTTTAACTTATGATCAAGTTCCGGAATATTCGTCACAGTTCGAATCGGCATACTTTCGCAGTTTGTCGAAATTAGTCCCTGTGATCGAATAAACTTGATTTCGACACACCAAACCATCCAAAACTTATTTCTAAGTTATGTGAAGGTTATTTAAGGTATGTTAAGCCTATTTTACTATTCCGGAGTGTTTGTCGCATTAAACTAATTACGTTTACGCATCAGTTCGCGTATAACCTTCCAGGAAGCGATTTAAAGCTCGAAATCGAACAAGAATTGATATGTGCAAATGATACACATATTTATTCAAATCCCAAGTATGAACCACAATATTTCATTGATTTGGTATTTTTTTACGGTTGAGGTGACACAGATGTCACAAGAGCATCGATGATGGAGTTGAAGGTTTCAGTATGGCTTGGTTTTGTCAAAAGACCCAAGTAGTTGTGAGGAGCTTTGTATGGAATTTTCGTGGCCATTGGAGTGGATTTTTGAGAAGATGAATACGGTGATTTGGGAGAAGAAGAAGACATGAGTGATTTAGGAGAAATGGATGGTAACTGCTTTGAGAAAGGAATTTTGAATTTGATTCGACAGTGAAAACCCTGTTTGGGGGTTTGAGGAGGGTTTTATAAAGGGAAAAAGTAAATGCTGATGTGGCAGCGGTACGAAAGATCTGACCGACAAGTACTGACCATGTGTCAACCACTAATGAATAATGGAAGACAGTTGTTAAGGAAACCACTAATGGAACAAGTATCAGTGGTTGCAACGGTTACAAGGAGAACAGTGGCTGATTTTCAACTATTAGTGGATAGCCTATTAGTATGTTAAAACACTGATTTTGAACAACAGTGATTAACAAAGAAATGAGGAAAAACAGCGGTTGACTTTCAGCAGTGGTCAAATTTATCAAAGCAGATGTTTGAACCAAATCAGTGGTTATGGCAGACTTTTAAGGATTTAATGAAAATTTTATTTTTAGCTATTTTTATGGATGGAATTTTGATTTTCTGAAAACATTTTAATCTTTTATTCATAGAAAAACAAGATTTTGCTTGTTATTCCATCTTCAACATGCCAATCCTAGAGATCAAGCTTTCAAAGGTGGATGTGTCTAATGCTTTTGTTAGCACATCTGCCAGCTGATCTTTAGTTGGAACATGGTGCAGAGAAATCAAACCTTTTTCATAGCAATCCCTCACAAAGTGATGTCTGATATCAATGTGCTTGGTGGTTGAATGGGATACTGGATTTTTGATGATATTTTTTGCTGTCAGACTGTCCAACATGTGAGGTGTCTTTAGGGCAGTGATACCAAAATCCAGCAGTTGATTTTGAAGCCAAAGCAGTTGGGCTGTACAGCTTGCAGCAGCTATATACTCTGCCTCAGCAGTGGATGTGGAAACAACTGCTTGCTTTTTCCTTTGCCAAGACACTAAGCAACTGCCTAGGAATTGGCACCCTCCTGAAGTGGACTTCCTTGTCTTGTCACATCCAGCAAAGTCACTATCTGAGAAACTTGAAAGCTTGATATTTCCATCAGCTGGATACCAGATACCAAGTGTGGGAGCACCTTTTAGGTATCTGAATATCCTTTTTACAGCAATTAAGTTTGACTTTCTAGGGGCTGATTGTGATCTTGCACAAACACATGTTGCAAACATGATGTCTGGCCTAGATGCAGTTAGGTACAATAAAGACCCAATCAAGCTTCTATATAAAGTTTGATCAACCAAATCATCCTTTTCATTAGACATGACTATTTAATTGGTTGCAAAGGGTGTAATGCGTGGCTTACAATCATCCATCTCAAATTTCTTTAAAAGTTCTTTGGCATATTTGCCTTGATGGATAAAAGTGCCATTTTTTGCAGTTGCCTTACTTGGAGACCAAGAAAGCACTGGAGTTCACCCATTGCACTCATCTCAAACTCAGCTGTCATGAGTTGCCTAAACTATTCACACATTTTATTACATGTGCTTCCAAAAATGATGTCATCCACATAAATCTGGATAATCATCAAGTCCTTACCTCTCCATTTTAAAAACAGTGTTTTATCTATTTTACCTCTTGTGAAACCAATGGAAAGTAAGAAGGTGGAAAGAGTTTTATACCAGGCTCTAGGTGCTTGTTTCAGTCCATACAAAGCTTTATTTAGCTTGTCGACATGATTTGGATTAAATGGATCCTCAAATCCTGGAGTTTGACAAACATATACCTCTTCTTGAATCTTACCATAGAGGAAAGCACATTTGATATCCATTTGATACACCTTGATGTTGTGGTTGACAGCAAAGGCCAAGAACAGTATGATAGCTTCCAATCTGGCTACAGGGGAAAATGTTTCATCATAGTCAATGCCCTCTTCCTGTCTGAAACCTTGAACCACAAGCCTAGCTTTATTCTTAAAAACAATACCCCTTTCATCAGTTTTGTTTTTGAAGACCCACTTCGTGACAATAGTGTGACACCCCAGGAAAACCACTCAACCTAACTAGCTTCCTCAGTGAGTACGTGCTAAATTTCGGGATGAAATTTCTTTCAACTTGGGGATGATGTGACAACTCGTACCTTAGGGCCTTTTGTTGTAACCTGTTTGACTTTGATGCAACTTGTATGAGCGCTACTTGATTTATTAATGTGTTTGATTTCAATGAATGTTACGACAATGTTATGTTATGGGCTACATAATTGTATGCGTATGTTATAAACTTGGTCGCACAACTCATAGGACCGCACACCTAAATCCTAGTCGCACACACACCTCTCTCTCTCTCTCTCTCGGCCCACTCTACTTGACTCGAGACCAATGGCAGCCCAAAGAATTGGGTTCGGCCTACTCCCCTTGTGCGCATGCACATAACCCTTAGGGGGGGGGGTTTAGTTCCTTCATTATTTTTCAAAGCATATGTAACACCTGTGCCTCCACGGCCATCAAACAAATGCCAAACCAATGAAATATTGTATTTCATACTTGGGATTTGTAAAAATATGTGTATCGTTTACACATATCAACTCTTGTTCGATTTCAAACTCTAAATCGCTTTCTGGAAGGTTATACGCGCACCGATGCGTAAATATAACCAGTTTAATGCAACAAACACTCCGGAATAGTGAGATGGGCTTAACATACCTTAAATAACCTTTACATAACTTAGAAATAAGTTTTGAAGGCTTTGGTATGGCAAAAACAAGCTAATTCGCTTACAGGGACTAAACCTGACAAACTACGAAAGTATGCCAATTTGAACTGTAACAGACATTCTGGAACATGACCATAAGTTAAACACACCTTAAATATCCTTTAAATAGCTTAGAAATAGGCTTTGAGGGGTTCGGTGTGCTAAAATAAACTTTTGGGTCATTCAGGGACTAAAAGTGTCAAAGAGTGCACAAGTTTGCATTTTCGCGCATAACTTACGTTCTGAATACATCCAGACATCCAAAAATTTATGTAAGCATGACTATATTATGCTTTAGTGTTTGGCTTGCCAAAAATCCATTCGTTGCGTCATTTGGATCGTTTTTCGCGCTTATGCGCATTCCGTCGTAATTAAGCGAACATCGCGTTCGTACGGCCAAACGAACCAATGTCCGGCATATTTTTGAGCATGTTTCATGTCCACAATGTTTAGACATCATGTTAGGGCCTTAAAGTTGGCTTAACGGGCCTTAAACATGTCGGAAATGGCTTAAACACATAACAGGGACTGAAACTGCAATATTTGAAACTTGTTTTCTGATCTGAAGAGCTAGGCGGCCCGTGTGAGCCAAGCTTAAATCTTAGGCGGCCCGCGTCAGACTCTCTAATCAGATAAGATCGAACAGTCAGCGTATTCCAGCTGTTTTAACCACAACCACAAGCTCACCACTTGCCTATTCAGCTGATAAGGATCAATTTTAGGCACCATAACTTTCCGACACTTGTACGGATACGATTAAGGCACGATATTCGACAAACGATCTTAACGGTTCTCCGAATACTATAAATACCCCACCCCCCATTACTCCAAAACCACTAGAATCTGATCTAAGTGACTCTAAGTTGGAACCATTGTTTCATACCTGAGTTATTAAGATCTAGATTAGCATTCGGGGACCCTTCGTAAGTATTCTTTCGTTCTTTTCTTTCTTTTATTGCTTTTCGAGTCAGAAAGTCAAACTTTGTTTGACTTTCAGCGTTGACCAGCATATGGTCCATGCGAAGTTCGTTAGAACTTCGCAACGTGATTGTAATCACGATGGTTATAGTCCCTTGGGACTATGCCTACTGATTACCACGTTGTCTAGGGTCGTAGGGTAAGCGATCTAATAAATCGCTTATACCTTCGAACCCGACCCAGTTTGGTCGATCATTAGGATCCGACCATGTCACACCCCTTTCTGCGGCGGAAGCACGAGGTGTGATCATGAAAGGTTCTCATTGCATACGAAGAGTAAACATACTACATGCTCAAAAATATCTTCAAATATTACATTACTGAAAACATTTGTCAAGTGTTTACAACACGAGATAACATATTGTCTTAAAAGTCACAACTTTATTTAAAGGTAAACAAAGCGACATCCACGAGCATGAGTAAGACCACGCGCACATCCATCCTAGTTACCTGAAATACATGTGAGTTTTGGAAAAACGTCAACATAAAGTTGGTGTGAATTCATGCAATTTTTGTATTTCACGTTTGTATACTTTGTATGAAAACATAATTTGTATTTTGTATAAATCAAGTCTTTTGTGTACACCACGTACTCATGTATAAATCAAGTATTTCTGTATGTATCAAGTGTTAATGGGTTGCAAAGCCATTAACATGTGACACGACATAGGAAGTCACCAAACCATAGGCATTTTTCTGTAGTCGATTCACGACTGAGACACAAAAACACTGCTTGGTAAAAGAGTGGCCAAGAGTGGGGCTGCCCGGAACCCATTAGATCTAATCTTTTGTTCTGCGGTCTTAGTATGTACACGATTAATGGTGCTTATGGTACCCTATTCGTGACACGATTTCTCGTATCATTCTTGTATCCATCATACCATTTGTAAACATTGTAATATTTGTAACAGGTATTTCACCCCCGAAGTTATAAAACTGAAAACAGTTAAGAGAAAAGGGGGAGCATGAACTCACAACTTTGCGTTCCTGTGCGTCGTAAACTTCACCGGATTTGCTTACTTAACGTCGTAACCTATACGCGTTTTCTTAACGTTAGTCACTAAACTTGTATCACACAAGTACAGTCACTCTCTTTTGTATTTGTATTGTTGTGTTAAAAATATTTCATATTTTTAACTACGTATCTTACTTATATTATTTCCCCTAAAATAAATATAAGTCTTTTGTGTTTTGCACTTCGCACCCGAATTATGTATCTTGTATATTGTATGTGTATTTTTATGTTTATACTCCTCACGAGTATTTAGTGTATTTTTAAGTCTTAATACGCTAGCACGTATAACACATACTATATACACTTAGCACAAAAGTTGGTGATAAAATAATATATATTTTTCTCTCAAAAATATATATACATAAGATCCATTTTTATTTTGAAGAAATCACCATTTCTTATCACCAAAAATTAGGGAAACCTTGGTAATACTTTTAAACACATTTTTAGGGAATAAGTTTCTCAAAAACTTATATTTTCTAAGTGTCAAAATTTATAAAAATTTTGGCAGAGTTTCCCCTAAAAATGGAGGTTTCCCATGTTTTCAAAACATGTGTTTATTTTCTTTTAAATCGTCAACAATTTCCTCATTCAACAATAAACAATATTCAACTAGTTAAAATAGATATAATCGCAGAAATACATGAACTTGTGGTTTTTCCAAAATAGGTAGTATCCTTCCATTATTTTTAGTGGATCTTTGTATAGATCAATTTCGTTTCTTGAAAGTCTCGTTTTTAAAGAAGTTACATCTTTACAACTTCCTGTCAATATTTACAAAAATAGTTCTTTTGTCAAAACTTAGCGTTACACAAGTGTTTACACACTTGTATGTTTAAAAATCGTTCTTGTTCATGTAAGATCCGGCTTTAGAAAAATATGATTTCTTTGACGCTCGGTCCTTTGAAAATACCGCTTGTAGATACGTAGATCTACTAGTTTTAAACACTATTTCACAAACAAAATCGCTTTTACACAAGTTCAAGTTGATGTGTGGTAGAGTTTCATCACCTAACCCTTGTTACACTTAAACAAGCTTTATGTCATAATCCATAATCATGACCAATCCGGGTTAAACGATGATCCGAGCTACCACAACATAGATCGGGTCCAAATAATCACACAAATCAATTACTACAAGATTTACACAACACATGAGCTTTTAACCAACATTTTAGTGTTTTAAGTAGACTTTTGTGCTTCAACTTGCATGTTCATAAATTTTAACCGTCATATATCGTTTTAACCACTTTAGAATAGTTCAAGAAGGTGATTTAAGCAACATACCACTAGCTCGAGGGCTAGGGAAGAATCTAAGCGCAAATAGGGTGGATAAAAGCAAAGTAGAGAGGTCCTTCGCCTTCCGTTTGCACCAAGACTCCTTATATGCGACCCGTAACACTTGTAGATGCTTGGAACTTGCAAGATCAAACTTGAAAAATGGATGGATGGGTGTGGGGGGTTCGGTCGTAAGCTCTAGGAGCGGGAGAGAGAGTTGTGGAGTGGTGTTGTGTTAAGTGAATGATCATATGGGTCTAAGCTTATACTTATAGACAATTAACAAGACTTTTAACCATTGGATGCTAT
The DNA here is from genome assembly GCA_030545235.1 of Helianthus tuberosus. NCBI lineage: Eukaryota > Viridiplantae > Streptophyta > Magnoliopsida > Asterales > Asteraceae > Helianthus > Helianthus tuberosus. Next base: position 29,297 of record JARYGA010019198.1, read on the forward strand.
GTCTTCTAGATACTAAGCAAGAAGATTAAAATAATAATTTAGAGGACAAGGTATGTCCCCCTCTAGTTGGGACGGTTAGTGAGGGGGGGGGGGGGGGGGTTCTAGTCCATTTCTAACTAATAGTTAGGTTTATTAGTTAGGTTAAGTGTAGTTAACCCGGTTAGTGGTGTGTCGTGTGTTACAATGGGTGTTAGGGTATTCAGGGACCCTAACTGGCTCAGAAAAAGATAAATAATGTTATTAACAGTATTTTTATGTTCCGGGTAAAGTCCGGTTGTTCAGTTACATACCGATTCGTTAAAGTGCTAAATTGCACCTTTTAGTGTTTAATAAGTATCTTTTTATAACACTATCGATTCCCAACACTTAGGGAAATATTCTGGATAATAAAACGACATTTCTGCAAAATATTCATATGTCTAAATGCTGAATTATTGCTGAATTGTATAAATTCTGCACTTAAAGTGCGTTTCGGGTGCTTTTTAGTGCTTAATTTTGCTTTCGCATTGCATATATATTAAACCCTTGTATGTACTCTTGGGTTTTAATGCATTCTTGTTGTCGGACCTACACCTAGGCTCCAATTTTATTGTCTGACTGCTTTCTGCAGTTCTGTTGACACAGTGTGTCTTACCGGTGAGTTTACTAGTATTTTTGACGCAACGCTCTCGTTTATGCATAAAGCAATATTTTGTAGTATACAACGTGCATGAATTCACTTGTTTAGTAGGTAATCAGACATGGCTGACAATTAAGCACATAATTGCAGTAATTAAGCAATAATTAAAGTGTACGGAAATTACCGGTTTGGGCCAGTTGTCACAATCTCCCCCCGTTAAAAGAATTTCGTCCCGAAATTCAGGCTGAACTAACTCTCGCTGGAGTCTTCTTGAATAGGTGGGGATACTTTTTTTTTGAACTGGTCTTCACGTTCCCATGTGTACTCGGGTCCGTGCTTAGAGCTCCAACGTACTTTGATAAGTTTTACGCTGCTCCTCCTGGTCTTGTTGACTTTCCAGTCGGTAACCTCAACGGGTTTTTCTGTAAATCGGAGGGCTTCATCAATATGCGCTTCATCCATCGGGATGATCACGTTTTCTTGTGTTGGACTCTTCTTCAGGTTGGATACATGAAACGTATCATGTACTCCATTAAGTTCTTCCGGTAACTCCAACTTATGCCACGGTACCAATTCTCTTCAATATTCTGAATGGTCCGATGTATCGTGGATTCAGCTTTCCGCGCTTTCCAAATCTGACTACGCCCTTCCATGGTGAGACTTTTAACAACACCTTGTCTCCCACCTTGAATTCTACTGATTTCCTTTTCGGATCAGCGTAGCTCTTTTGTCGATCTCGAGCCGCCTTAATGCGCTCTTGGATCTGCGCAATCTTGTCGGTTGTCTCTTGTACAAGTTCAGGACCAACCATACGCTTATCTCCGGCATCTGCCCAGCATAAGGGCGATCGGCATTTGCGGCCATACAGAGCTTCGAACGGCGCGGCTTTTATGCTCTTATGATAACTGTTATTGTAGGAAAACTCAACTAAAGGTAGGTGAGTATCCCAGCTGCCGCCTAGATCCATGACACATGCGCGAAGCATATCTTCTAACGTTTGTATAGTCCGTTCGCTCTAGCCGTCTGTTTGTGGATGGAATGCCGTGCTCAGATCTAACTGAGATCCAAAGGCTTCCTGAAATGATTGCCAGATTCTTGAGACAAAGCGTCCATCTCTGTCTGAAATGATTGAGATTGTCACTCCATGGCGTGCCACAATTTCTCTTAAGTATATTTCAGCAAGCTTTCCAGTGCTATCCTTCTCTCGGATTGGTAGGAAATGCGCAGACTTCGTCAGTCGATCAACTATTACCCATATCATATCGTGCCCTCTCGGGGTCCTGGGTAATTTCGTTATGAAGTCCATCGATATTTGTTCCCACTTCCACACGGGAATCTCTGGTTGCTGTAGTAGGCCGGACGGTTTCTGATATTCAGCCTTAACCTTAGCACAGGTTAGGCATTTTCCAACATAAACAGCAACGTCGCTTTTGAGTCTCGGCCACCAATAGTATTCCTTCAAGTCTTGATACATTTTGTCCGATCCTGGATGGATCGAATATCTCGATTTGTGGGCTTCATTAAGGATGACTTCTTGTATGCCACCATAGAGTGGAACCCAAATACGCTTCTTGAAGTATAAGGCTCCCTCTTCGTTTGGCACCATGTATTTCAGCATACCCCGTAGGTATTCAGCTTTACGGTTCTCTCCTTTAAGAGCTTCTTGTTGTGCATCACGAATGCGTGCAGTGAGGTTCGTTTGAATCGTCATTTCCAATGCTCGAACCCTTAGGGTCTTAACCCTTTCTTTTCGGCTCAACGCGTCCGCTACAACGTTTGCCTTTCCAGGATGGTACTTATTCTCACAGTCATAATCGTTCAGCAGCTCAACCCAACGTCGCTGGCGCATATTCAATTCCTTCTGATCGAATATGTGTTGTAAGCTTTTGTGATCTGTGAAGATTGTACATCGAGTACCATATAAATAATGTCGCCAAATCTTCAAGGCGAATACCACTGCACCCAGCTCCAGGTCGTGAGTGGTATAATTTCTCTCGTGAACCTTCAGTTGTCTTGAAGCATAAGCGATGACTTTTTGGCGTTGCATGAGCACGCAACCCAAGCCTTGTCGTGAGGCGTCGCAGTATACCACGAAGTCTTCAGTGCCTTCGGGTAATGATAGTATTGGTGCATCGCAGAGCTTGTTCTTAAGTAGCTGAAAGGCTTCTTCCTGTATGTGACCCCAGTCGTATTTCTTGTCTTTCTGTGTAAGGGTCGTTAGCGGTTGAGCTATCTTCGAGAAATTCTCAATGAATCGCCGATAGTAGCCCGCTAAGCCCAAAAATTGACGAACTTCGGTTGGGGTCTTGGGAGCTTCCCAATTCTTTATTGCTTCTATCTTGGACGGGTCTACATGAATGCCCTTCTCATTCACCACGTGACCAAGAAATTGTACTTCGCGAATCCAGAATTCGCATTTCGAGAATTTTGCATAAAGCTTCTCTTTCTTCAGTAGTTCCAAGACGGTTCTGAGATGTTGCTCGTGCTCTTCTTTTGTTTGCGAGTAAATCAGGATATCATCGATAAATACAATCACGAATTTATCGAGATATGGTTTGCATACGCGGTTCATCAGATCCATAAAGACCGCTGGCGCATTTGTCAATCCAAACGGCATCACAAGAAATTCGTAGTGCCCATAGCGCGTTCTGAATGCAGTCTTTGGCACGCTTTCATCTTGGATTCTCAGCTGATGGTATCCAGATCGAAGGTCGATCTTGGAATAGTAGCTTGATCCTTGCAGTTGATCAAACAAGTCATCAATCCTTGGTAACGGATACCGATTCTTGATCGTGAGCTTGTTCAGTTCCCTGTAATCGATACACATCCGCAGTGATCCATCCTTCTTCTTCACGAATAATACTGGAGCTCCCCAGGGTGAGAAGCTTGGCCTTATGAATCCTTTATCCAACAACTCCTGAAGCTGTGTAGATAATTCTTGCATTTCGGATGGCGCAAGTCGATATGGAGCCTTGGCTACAGGAGCGGCTCCTGGAACCAAGTCTATGTGGAATTCGACTTGTCGTTGCGGAGGTAGTCCTGGCAGATCTTCAGGGAACACATCAGGAAATTCCTTCACCACAGGAATGTCTTCGAGTTTTGGCTCCACAGCCTTCTTGTCTATAACGTGTGCTAGGAAAGCAACACATCCTTTCCTTAAGCACTTATGTGCCTTCATACAACTGATGATTCGTAGAGGCGCGTTTCGTCTTTCTCCATGTACTATGAGAGTTTCATCATTCGCCAGAGGGATGCGAATGATCTTCTCATGATAAATGACCTCAGCTTTGTTCTTGGACAACCAGTCCATTCCGACTACTACATCGAAGCTACCTAATTGAATAGGTAAGAGGTCGATGCTAAATCATTGTTCACCAAGTTCTAGCGTGCAGCCTCTAACAACTTCGCCCGATTCAACAAGTTTACCATTGGCTAGTTCTATGGAATAAGGAATTTCTAATCTACTAGATTCTATTCCAAGTGTGCGTTTAAATTCCACAGACATAAAACTATAATCGGCGCCAGTGTCGAATAATATGGATGCAAAGTGGTTGTTAATGAGGAACGTACCGTTGACCACATTAGGGTCCTCGCGTGCGTCCCTTGCTCCAATCACAAATGCTCTAGCCTGAGCATTGTTTCTCTCTGGGCAGTTCTTCATGAAATGATCTTTGCTTCCACATCTGAAGCATCCTTGGTTTCGCCCATTCCCGTTGCCAGCACCATTACCATTTCCACCATTGTTCCTATCATCAGCCCCATTACGATTTCCATTCCCGTTCCTCTTACTCCAACAGTCTTCAGTGCGGTGACCCAACTTTCCACACTTGTCACACTTGGAGATGCGACAAGCTCCCTCGTGATGGTTTTTACACCGATGGCATTTGGGCAAGGTGCCCAGGTATCCCCTTGCTGGAGCGTCGTTCATGGCTGCAAGAGATTTCTCCCCTTGAGGCGAGTTAGGGTCACGCTTCTTGTTGGAACCTTTGTTGTTACGAGTTGCTTGATTCAAGTTTGCATATTTCCTTTTCTTGTCGCCGGACGACTCAGCATGCGTCTCGGCATTTTCTTTGGGGTTCAGTGATAGCTTCTTCATTCGAACACAATCTTCAGTAAGGCTGACAGCCAGAGTTACAGCCTCGGTGATTGTTTGTGGTTTGGCCGACGTCACCATGCCACGAAACTCTGAGGCCAGTCCCCAAATGTAGCGTTCCACACGCTTAAATTCAGGAGTCACCATGTAGGGAAGCACTCTGGACAGATCGTGGAACCTTCGAGTGTAACCATTAATGTCAGCACCTTCCATAGTCAAGTGCCAGAATTCCGTTTCCAGCCTTTGGAGTTCGGCACGAGAGCAGTACTTCTCTCTCATTCTTTCCTTTAGTTCATCCCAAGTTAGGCCATATGCGGCATCATCGCCCAAGGTTTGGACTTGCAGGTTCCACCAAGTCAGAGCTTCATCGACAAACAACCCAGTAGCAAAGGTGACTTGTTGATCCGCGGTACACTTGCTCATGCGGAAGGTAGCTTCAGTCTTCTCCGTCCAGCGCACAAATGCTACTGCACCTCCTGTGCCATCATAGTTCATCGGCTTGCAGTCGAGGAACTGCTTGAAAGTGCAGCCTTGAGCTGCATTGCCTCCAGACGAATCTCCATTCCCATTACGCCTAGCGTTGCTTGGTCCACCACTGTCTTGAGTTCGATTCGCCTCGTACCGGGCGATAGCAGCGGAGATCCTTTCCTCCAGTAGGGCGTTCAGCTCATCAGCAGTTCTTGGCATTGGGGGAGGAGGAGGTTGGTCATGAGCGTTCACAGCTCTTCTGGGTGCCATGTTCTGACGAACACAACCCAATAGGTTTAGGCATTTGTTTGATATCGTCATACTAGGCCGTAGTAGTATATATATACACAGGAATATACCACATAAGTGACGTCAAACAATTATTACTCTAGCAGAGTATTTAGTAGGCTTGCACTGAGGGAATCTATACGTGACAAGACTTGCTGTGGTTTCTGTGCACTGAATTCCATAATTATGTATGCATCCATAATTACGTAACTCCTTGCACAGTCCGCACAGTTCGTTTCATCCTCATATTTCTTCCTTCAGATGGGCCATTGCTTTCAGGTAAAGTCACATATACTTGTGACATTCTACTTCTAGTACATGCTAATTATCACACATAATTGCAAGTAATTTCTAGTCAACGACAAGTGCTACTCAAGTGCACTCTAAGTCTCGTAGTGTCTTTTCTAGACTCCTGTAGATAGTTTCAGGCAGTGGATGTCGCGTGACGTTTTATGCAATGAAAACTCTTTGAAAATTGTTTTCGTGAAAGGATCCTAGAGATTGTAGACTAGACTCGAGAAGGAATCCTGGTTCACTACAATCGCAGCTCTGATACCAATCTGTCACACCCCTTTCTGCGGCGGAAGCACGAGGTGTGATCATGAAAGGTTCTCATTGCATACGAAGAGTAAACATACTACATGCTCAAAAATATCTTCAAATATTACATTACTGAAAACATTTGTCAAGTTTTTACAACACGAGATAACATATTGTCTTAAAAGTCACAACTTTATTTAAAGGTAAACAAAGCGACATCCACGAGCATGAGTAAGACCACGCGCACATCCATCCTAGTTACCTGAAATACATGTGAGTTTTGGAAAAACGTCAACATAAAGTTGGTGTGAATTCATGCAATTTTTGTATTTCACGTTTGTATACTTTGTATGAAAACATAATTTGTATTTTGTATAAATCAAGTCTTTTGTGTACACCACGTACTCATGTATAAATCAAGTATTTCTGTATGTATCAAGTGTTAATGGGTTGCAAAGCCATTAACATGTGACACGACATAGGAAGTCACCAAACCATAGGCATTTTTCTGTAGTCGATTCACGACTGAGACACAAAAACACTGCTTGGTAAAAGAGTGGCCAAGAGTGGGGCTGCCCGGAACCCATTAGATCTAACCTTTTGTTCTGCGGTCTTAGTATGTACACGATTAATGGTGCTTATGGTACCCTATTCGTGACACGATTTCTCGTATCATTCTTGTATCCATCATACCATTTGTAAACATCGTAATATTTGTAACATGTATTTCACCCCCGAAGTTATAAAACTGAAAACAGTTAAGAGAAAAGGGGGAGCATGAACTCACAACTTTGCGTTCCTGTGCGTCGTAAACTTCACCGGATTTGCTTACTTAACGTCGTAACCTATACGCGTTTTCTTAACGTTAGTCACTAAACTTGTATCACACAAGTACAGTCACTCTCTTTTGTATTTGTATTGTTGTGTTAAAAATATTTCATATTTTTAACTACGTATCTTACTTATATTATTTCCCCTAAAATAAATATAAGTCTTTTGTGTTTTGCACTTCGCACCCGAATTATGTATCTTGTATATTGTATGTGTATTTTTATGTTTATACTCCTCACGAGTATTTAGTGTATTTTTAAGTCTTAATACGCTAGCACGTATAACACATACTATATACACTTAGCACAAAAGTTGGTGATAAAATAATATATATTTTTCTCTCAAAAATATATATACATAAGATCCATTTTTATTTTGAAGAAATCACCATTTCTTATCACCAAAAATTAGGGAAACCTTGGTAATACTTTTAAACACATTTTTAGGGAATAAGTTTCTCAAAAACTTATATTTTCTAAGTGTCAAAATTTATAAAAATTTTGGCAGAGTTTCCCCTAAAAATGGAGGTTTCCCATGTTTTCAAAACATGTGTTTATTTTCTTTTAAATCGTCAACAATTTCCTCATTCAACAATAAACAATATTCAACTAGTTAAAATAGATATAATCGCAGAAATACATGAACTTGTGGTTTTTCCAAAATAGGTAGTATCCTTCCATTATTTTTAGTGGATCTTTGTATAGATCAATTTCGTTTCTTGAAAGTCTCGTTTTTAAAGAAGTTACATCTTTACAACTTCCTGTCAATATTTACAAAAGTAGTTCTTTTGTCAAAACTTAGCGTTACACAAGTGTTTACACACTTGTATGTTTAAAAATCGTTCTTGTTCATGTAAGATCCGGCTTTAGAAAAATATGATTTCTTTGACGCTCGGTCCTTTGAAAATACCGCTTGTAGATACGTAGATCTACTAGTTTTAAACACTATTTCACAAACAAAATCGCTTTTACACAAGTTCAAGTTGATGTGTGGTAGAGTTTCATCACCTAACCCTTGTTACACTTAAACAAGCTTTATGTCATAATCCATGATCACGACCAATCCGGGTTAAACGATGATCCGAGCTACCACAACATAGATCGGGTCCAAATAATCACACAAATCAATTACTACAAGATTTACACAACACATGAGCTTTTAACCAACATTTTAGTGTTTTAAGTAGACTTTTGTGCTTCAACTTGCATGTTCATAAATTTTAACCGTCATATATCGTTTTAACCACTTTAGAATAGTTCAAGAAGGTGATTTAAGCAACATACCACTAGCTCGAGGCTAGGGAAGAATCTAAGCGCAAATAGGGTGGATAAAAGCAAAGTAGAGAGGTCCTTCGCCTTCCGTTTGCACCAAGACTCCTTATATGCGACCCGTAACACTTGTAGATGCTTGGAACTTGCAAGATCAAACTTGAAAAATGGATGGATGGGTGTGGGGGGTTCGGTCGTAAGCTCTAGGAGCGGGAGAGAGAGTTGTGGAGTGGTGTTGTGTTAAGTGAATGATCATATGGGTCTAAGCTTATACTTATAGACAATTAACAAGACTTTTAACCATTGGATGCTATGTCTTCTAGATACTAAGCAAGAAGATTAAAATAATAATTTAGAGGACAAGGTATGTCCCCCTCTAGTTGGGACGGTTAGTGAGGGGGGGGGGGGGGGGGGTTCTAGTCCATTTCTAACTAATAGTTAGGTTTATTAGTTAGGTTAAGTGTAGTTAACCCGGTTAGTGGTGTGTCGTGTGTTACAATGGGTGTTAGGGTATTCAGGGACCCTAACTGGCTCAGAAAAAGATAAATAATGTTATTAACAGTATTTTTATGTTCCGGGTAAAGTCCGGTTGTTCAGTTACATACCGATTCGTTAAAGTGCTAAATTGCACCTTTTAGTGTTTAATAAGTATCTTTTTATAACACTATCGATTCCCAACACTTAGGGAAATATTCTGGATAATAAAACGACATTTCTGCAAAATATTCATATGTCTAAATGCTGAATTATTGCTGAATTGTATAAATTCTGCACTTAAAGTGCGTTTCGGGTGCTTTTTAGTGCTTAATTTTGCTTTCGCATTGCATATATATTAAACCCTTGTATGTACTCTTGGGTTTTAATGCATTCTTGTTGTCGGACCTACACCTAGGCTCCAATTTTATTGTCTGACTGCTTTCTGCAGTTCTGTTGACACAGTGTGTCTTACCGGTGAGTTTACTAGTATTTTTGACGCAACGCTCTCGTTTATGCATAAAGCAATATTTTGTAGTATACAACGTGCATGAATTCACTTGTTTAGTAGGTAATCAGACATGGCTGACAATTAAGCACATAATTGCAGTCATTAAGCAATAATTAAAGTGTACGGAAATTACCGGTTTGGGCCAGTATGTTGACTGATAGCATGCTAGCACATTGATTTACATGACTTCTCTACTTTGTATGTTAACTTAGCATACTTAGTACATCATTTTACATTGCATCTCTGTTGCATATGTTCCAGTAACATATGGACACATTGTTTTACAGCTCTACCTTGTATGTTTACTCTAGCATACTAGGTACATTATCTTCATCACATGCTTACATTTTGGTATGACATTTGGTTTGTTTAAATGAGACAATGTACATTCATTAACACCGATCATGCCGCTCGGTAGTAGGTAGTGGTACCATAGGACTTGACAAATCCCATTCCTGAAATCTCGGGTTTGTTTGGACGTAAGGAATGACCGAATCCGAATACATATTCTTTTGATAACTCATTTTTACATAGTTATCCGACTGTCTCAAGGTTTGGATGTATGAATTTTCACAATACCGCATAAATGTTCATATTCAGTACAGCATGCATATATTTTACAAAACATAACTTTGATTTAAACCAAGTTTTACTTCAATACTTTGTTTTGTACATTTTTACTTATGGTTTAAGTAGTCTTAATTTTACTTACCATACATATCATTTTGGTTATACATTACTTGACTACTTTTGGATTATAAACATTTGACATGGTTTATACAAGGACTTTTGACTATTGGTTTAAACATAGACTTATTACATTGTTGGTTTGGTTTGAGTAAGTGATTAATTAACGAGGCGGGTGTAATATGATACAAACATGGTGGATACGCCGCTGGTACTTCCTATATATAAGTGTTTGTATGGTATTACATATTGTAGCATTATTTGAATCATTTCAATTTGAGACATATAACATTCTATACAAATAACATACTTTTCACAATACATTGTTTTACAAACAACTTAACTTATACAAACTCATTTTACTTGGTTATTCATTTAACCATACATAATTCTCTTACTTATACATATCATCTGATCTTATTGCTTTTTAAACAATTTACAAAACAAAGCAAACTAAAAGGTTCATGACTAAACATTTTCTTAAACATAAGTCATGAATCTCATTTTTCACAAAACCTATGTATCTCACAGGCATTTTTATGCTGACGTACCTATTTTCACATGTGTTTTCAGGAGATGATGCATAGGATTGATCAAGATACACTTAGGCGGACCTGGGCCTTAGTGACACTAAAAGATGCAAGACTAGTTAATTATGTTGTATTTCCTTGTTTGTTAAGACATTGTAACACTTTTAATCAATAAAACGAAACTTCAATTGCCATGGATTTGAAACAATTAATTCTGTTACAACACTCCCCGACATTTCCGCCACGTTTTGTATGTTCTACGTGGTCGGGGTGTGACAGCATAAACACACACCAAACCCTAAAAGCTTTCTCTCTCCCTCTCACCGTTTCTCGACGGCAGCCCCTTCGCCTCGGTTCGAAGCCCCCTCGTGCCAAACTCACCTGTTCCATCTTTCTATCCGGTTAGTGTTTGTCCTTGTTGTTTCCTAGAAATCGATGCTTAAGGTCTTGTTTGAATACATGCTTATTGATGACGGTTTGTAAGATTTTATGTTGGTAAAGTTTTGGGTAGCAAACTGTTTGAAAGAATCGTATGGTGGTGATGTTGGTCTAGGGCCGGTTATATGATAAATTAATTATCAAGCATGATTGATTTGGATATCGCATGATGTTTGTATGAAACGTTTTGGTGCCATGATCGATGATTGGGTGATTGTTGTTTTGTGACCAACTGATGATTAGTATGACGATCTCATGATAATTGTTAGTCATGGTTTGCATGATGGTTAGGGTTGCATGTTGGTATTAGAATTCACTAAACTGATGATCCGGTTGAATGGTTGATTATTGTTCATGACTATGATTAATTAGGGTTTATGTGAATTAGTTGTAACAACCTTGTTTTGATCGAATAAAGGATTAGATGGAAACTGTTTGATTGTTTTGACCAAGTAAATGCAGTTTAGGAAACTGTTAGAATAGTTGTAACCGAATTGCATGATTTTAGGAAACACAAACGGTTCACACAAGACCAGTCGCACAAGTGCAATCACACAAGAGCTCAATCGCACAAGAGTCTGGTCGCACAATACAGTCGCACAAGTTAGAGTGTAACGGATTAGAGCACAGGGTACAACTAGGATATGCATAATCGTACAAGACTTGTGGATCGCACAAGACAGTGCCGATCGCACAAGCCTTGGGCCACACACAGTTGTTTGGGTTGTTACGTTATTGGGTCGCACAAGTTAACAAGCTGTTTAATTATTGGGTCGCCAAAGTTGCTGGACTGCTTATTAGTTTGGGCCGGGTGTTTAATTGGATCGTACAACATGCTGTGGATCGCACAAGGTTGTGCTGATCGCACAAAATGTTGGGCCGGGTAGTTGTTTGGGTTTCAACTATCCAACCGCACAAGATGCTATTGGGCTTACACTGTTACTTCGGCCCAATACATCCTGATCGCACAAGTTTGGGCTTTATGTGTTTAACTGATTTGCTTAACATGTTCAATGTGTATGAGATGATCATTTCGTGTTCTCGACTTGTTAGTTCTGTGTAAACTTATGTGCACTACTTGAATCTAGACCTGACTTGTATGGTAACCATGTTAGGACGTGGTTGACCACTAGCAGCTCAATCGACCCTTACTTATCTGCCAAGCTAACCTAAGGTGAGTTCACACTTTTCTACAAAGCATGGTAATTCCCGGTGGGTTTGGGAATGGGTTAAGGAATAGGGATTCCTCGTCCTGTTGGGATGTGTTCAGGAATGTGAATTCCTCGTCCTGTTGGGACGGATTTAGATTTACTAGACTAGAACTCTATCAACGAAGTCCCTCCTTTTATATCGACTTAATCGCCGAGGCCAATGGCGAACGGGTCATTAGTTAAATAGCGCTATTAGGTTTAACAAACCTCACACCGTGCCGCAGAGGACGGGCGTGGACTAATGGACTAGGCACGTCAATGATGATAGACATTGACGAGGGCACATAAACATAACGAACGTTAGTAGTCGATATGGTAACGACTCTGGTAGTTTAAACATGGGGTAGCCCCCACGGCCGGAGTGCCGGGCTAGATAGCCGAAGATTTGAGAACATGGGGTAGCCCCCATGGCTGGAATGGCCGAAGTAAAAATGGATTAACTAATAAACGTTTTCGAACTATGGGGTAACCCCCATGGCTGGATAGCCGATTAAGATTAAACTATGTTTTTGGGAACAACTCTAAAATGGACAACCAACTGTGAACTCGCTCAACTTTGTTGTTGACTCGTTACTACATGCTTTGCAGGTCACTAGGTTTAGCAGGAGCTTGCATGGGGAAGAGTCGTTGTGGAGCATGGACATTGAGTGTTCATGATGAACTTAAACACTTTTAATTTATGATTTGGGTTTTGAACTATTTGCTTCCGCTGATAACTTAGATTTGTTAAACTGTTTTTGAACACCAATTATATTGTGAGATTGGACATTCATTTACTTTACTATAACGTTCGATATGATTGGTGGCTTGATCCTGGTCATGTCACGCTCCCTGCGGTGATACTCCGCGTGTGGATTTTGGGGTTGTGACAGATTGGTATCAGAGCCATTGGTTATAGTGAACTTGGTTTTAAAAGGGAAAAGCTTTTTGACAGAACCAGACTATAACCTGTACAGTGCTCAACGATCCACAAAGACACTTCGCTCCACGTGCAAGACTCAACACAATAGGTGATATGGGTTATAATTGTATTGCCTGCCTATTAGTTTAAGTAATGCATTGATTATAGTATGCTTAGTTAGTGTAGCAACTGCTGTTTGAAACCCTGTGTGCTTACTCTCTTCTGTCATCCCATGCTTACGCATTTTCGCGACACCTTTCTTACTTGTGTTTCCTGATGTGAAGATCATGAGTGGACGCCTGAACTTGACTCAAGCCCAGCTGACGGCTCTAATCAATGAACGAGTTGCTAAGGCACTCGCAGCTGTCCCTGCATGAGGTATAACCTACCATTTCGACCTATCCTAGGATGTTTAGATCCTACCCTCGTGAACCAACTCTCGTGCTTAACCTTTTCTTACTTTCTCGCGCGACAGGTCAACATGTTCAACCTCCCGTGTGTACGTTCAAGACTTTCATGGATTGTCGACCTAGTACCTTCAGTGGTACAGAAGGAGCTGTAGGTCTTCTCCACTGGTTCGAGAAGATTGAATCCGTTTTCGAAATGTGTGAATGCATTGAGGCTCGTAGGGTGAAATTCTCAACTGGAACACTCGAAGGTGCTGCGTTAACTTGGTGGAATGCACAGGTCCAAATGTTAGGGTTGGTCGCTGCCAATACCACCCCATGGAACGATTTCAAAGAGCTGACCAAAGAGGAGTACTATCATCGCGACGACATTCACAAGATAGAGGTGGAGTTCTACAATCTAAAGATGACAGGGTCTTAAATCGAGGCTTATACGAAGATATCAAATGAATTAGCTATTTTGTGTCCTACTATGGTGGATCCTCCTATCAAGCGTATTGAACTGTACCTCAAGGGTCTTGTACCAGAAATTCAGAGCCATGTGACTGCGGCTAACCTTGGTACCATTCAGCAAGTTATACGACTAGCTCATCAACTCACAGATCAGGCAGTTGAGCAAAACAAGCTGCCCAAGCATATCAGTGTTGCAGCTACTTCAGAGGCTCCTAGCGACAACAAGCGCAAGTGGGATGGAAATTCAAGCAAGGGTTCGACTTCTGTTCAGTCTCAGTCACGGCAGCGAAGGACTGAGGACTATAGGAGCCCTAGTCAGCAGTCCTCTGGAAGTCAAGGGCAGGGTGGATACAAGGGGAATCACCCCAAATGCAATCGCTGTAACTTGCACCATAGCAGACCATGTAGTAGAGGCAACTGTCATCTATGCAACAAGCCTGGTCACCTTGCAAGGGATTGTAGGAGTCAGCGTCCCGTGAATCAGAATCGGCAGCAACAGCAAGCCCCACCGAACCAACGCCAGCAACAGCAGCAACAACAAGGTAACAACAAAGGGTGCTTTCAATGTGGTGCTGAAGGCCACTTCAAGAGAGACTATCCCCAGCTAAACCAGAATCAGAACAACAACAACAATAACAATCAGGGGAATGGAAACAACGGGGGTAACAATGGTGGCAACGGTACCAGGGTTCGTGCCTTCGTGATTGGTCAAGGAGATGCAAGGAAGGATCCCAACGTCGTAACGGGTAAGTTCCTACTGGACGAATTCTATGTTTCTGTTTTATTCGATTCGGGTGCCGATACTAGTTACGTATCCTTAAAAGTTAGTCAGATGCTTTAGCGTACCCCAACACTTTTGAACACCAAGCACATTGTAGAACTAGCAAATGGTAAAAGTCTTGAAGCCACACACATAGTTAAGGGTTGTAATATTGTCCTTGCTAGTCAGACTTTCTCTATCGATCTTATCCCCATCGTTCTGGGTAGCTTCGACATTGTTATTGGGATGGATTGGTTATCTCAACATCAAGCGGAGATTCTTTGCAAGGAGAAAATCGTCCGTATTCCCCGTTCTGGTGAGGAACCTCTCGTTATTCGTGGTGACAAGAGTGGTGTTGTCGTGGGCATCATCTCCTTTCTTAAGGCTCAGAAGTGTTTGCGAAAGGGCCACACTGCTATTCTGGCTCTCGTTACTGATACCTCGACGAAGGAAAAGAAGATGGGAGATATTCCGATTGTACGCGACTTTCCTAAGGTATTCCCTAAGGAGCTACCGGGTCTTCCGCCTCATCGTCAGGTCGAGTTTCAAATCGAGCTAGCTCCTGGAGCAGCGCCTATAGCTCGTGCGCCTTATCGCTTAGCCCCGTTCAAACTAGAGGAATTGTCCTCCCAACTTCAAGAACTTTTGGATAAGGGTTTCATACGTCCTAGCTCTTCACCCTGGGGAGCTCCAGTCTTGCTCGTGAAGAAGAAAGACGGTACCTTCCGAATGTGCATTGATTATCGTGAACTTAACAAGGTGATCGTGAAAAATCGCTATCCTCTTCCTCGTATCGATGACCTGTTCGACCAGTTGCAAGGGTCGATCTTCTACTCTAAGATTGATCTGAGATCGGGCTACCATCAGCTGAGAGTCCGAGGTGAGGACGTCTCTAAAACGGGATTCAGAACTCGTTATGGGCATTACGAGTTTCTGGTCATGCCCTTCGGGTTAACCAACACACCTGCGGTTTTCATGGACCTCATGAACCGAGTGTGCAAACCTTACCTGGATAAATTCGTCATTGATTTCATCGACGACATTCTGATCTATTCCAAGAGTCAGGAAGAACACGAGCAGCATTTGCGACTCATATTAGAACTCCTTCACGCCGAACAGCTCTACGCTAAGTTCTTGAAATGTGACTTCTGGCTTCAAGAAGTCCACTTCTTAGGCCACGTAATAAATGAGGATAGGATTCACGTTGATCCATCCAAGGTTGACTCGATCAAGAACTGGCCTGCACCTCGAACACCAACTGAAATCCGCCAATTCTTGGGTTTGGCGGGGTACTGCAGGCAGTTTATTAAAGACTTCTCCAAGATTGCGCAACCCCTTACCGTTCTCACTCAAAAGGGTGTCACCTATCGATGGGGCGATACTCAGGAAACTGCGTTTCAGCTATTGAAAATGAAACTGTGTAGCGCACCAATTCTCTCGTTACCTGACGGCGTAGACGACTTTGTGGTATATTGCGACGCGTCCATTCAGGGTCTGGGTTGCGTGTTGATGCAACAGGATAACGTTATAGCTTACACGTCACGCCAACTTAAGGTGCACGAGAAGAACTACACTACTCACGACTTGGAATTAGGAGCGGTGGTGTTTGCTCTTAAGATATGGAGGCATTACTTGTACGGTACCAAGTGCACCATCTACACCGGTCACAAGAGTCTCCAGCATATCTTCGATCAGAAGGAGTTGAACATGCACAGCGTCGATGGGTCGAAATCCTTAATGATTATGAATGCGCAATCAAGTACCATCCAGGCAAAGCCAATGTGGTGGCTGATGCCCTCAGTCGAAAAGAAATCAAACCTAAGCGTGTACGTGCGTTACATCTTACCGTTCATTCTAGTCTTCCTGCTCAGATTCGAAGTGCTCAGATTGAAGCCTTGAAAGATGAAAACCGTAAAGTTGAAGCTCTACGAGGAACGGGAAAACAGTTGACATAAAAGGAAGACTGTGCTTATTACTTAGCGGGGCGTATATGGGTCCCACTCTATGGGAACCTACGCGAGCTTGTGATGGACGAGGCACACAAGTCTCGTTACTATGTACATCCTGGTTCTGATAAGATGTACCATGACCTTAAAACCACGTATTGGTGGCCTAGCATGAAGGCCAACATAGCAACTTACGTTAGCAAGTGCTTGACCTGTGCGAGGGTCAAGGTTGAATACCAGAAACCATCGGGTCTGCTTGAACAACCAGAGATACCGAAATGGAAATGGGAGCAGATTTCCATGGATTTCGTCACTGGCCTGCCTAGATCTCAACGCGGAAATGATACCATTTGGGTGATCGTGGATCGACTGACCAAGTCTGCACATTTTCTGGCTATCAAGGAAACGGATAAGTTTTCTACTCTAGTAGACATTTACCTAAAGGAAGTAGTATCAAGGCACGGGGTGCCAACCTCTATCATATCTGATCGTGATGCGCGTTTTACCTCTGAATTGTGGCAATCGATGCACAAGTCCTTTGGCTCGCGTTTAGACATGAGCACGGCGTATCATCCACAGACGGATGGGCAGTCTGAACGCACCATCCAAACCCTTGAAGACATGCTTCGAGCTTGTATAATCGACTTTGGTAACGGCTGGGAAAGACACCACCCGTTAGTGGAGTTTTCGTATAACAACAGTTACCACACCAGCATCCAGTCTGCTCCATTCGAGGCATTGTATGGACGGAGGTGCCGATCACCTCTTTGTTGGGCAGAAATTGGTGACAGCCAAATTACTGGCCCAGAACTCGTTATAGACACAACTGAGAAAATTTCCCAAATACGACAACGCATGGCTTATGACCGTCAGAAAAGTTATGCTGATAAGCATCGAAAACCACTAGCATTCCAGGTTGGGGATCGAGTACTACTTAAAGTGTCACACCCCTTTCTGCGGCGGAAGCACGAGGTGTGATCATGAAAGGTTCTCATTGCATACGAAAGGTAAACATACTACATGCTCATAAAAATAACTTCAAATGCCAAATCATTACATAACCGAAATCATAGTTTAAGCGTTTACATCAAAAGACCGCATATTGTCTGAAAGTTTACAACTTTATTCAAGCTAAAACATAAACGACATCCCAGAGCATGAGTAAGACCGCGCGAACATCCATCTTAGTTACCTGAAATACATGTGAGTTTTTGGAAAAACATCAACATAATTTTGGTGTGAATTCATGCAGTTTTGTATTGAACACGTTTGTATACTTTGTACGAAAACGTGATGAGTAACTTGTGAAAATAAAGTATTCTTGTGTAAATAAAGTATTCTTGTGTAAATAAAGTATTCTTGTGGCATGATCCAAATAAGGTATTCTTGTGTACGAACTTCGTACAAATAAAGTATTCTTGTATAGTTAATGGGTTGCAAGGCCATTAACATGTGACACGACATAGGAAGCCACCAAACCATAGGCATTTTTCTAGTTGTCGATTCACGACGGAGACACAAAAGCACTACTCGGTACTAGTGTTCACCGAGAGTGTGGCTGCCCGGACACCCGTTAGATCTAACCTTTTGTTCTGCGGTCTAAGTATGTACACGATTAATGGTGCTTATGGTACCATATTCGTGACACGATTTCTCGTATCATTCTTCAAAACGCATCATACTTGGTACTAGTGATCACCAAGAGTGCTTCTTGTTTATGTATTCATCATATCAAGTATCAATTCTCGTTTATTATATCAAGTATCAATTCTCGTTTACTATATCAAGTATCAATTCTCGTTTATTATATCAAGTATCAATTTTCGTGTGTTCGCCCCAAGTTTAAAAAGTATGTAAAGGATTAAAAGTGGGGACACGAACTCTCTTGTATACATTTAGTAACATGTATTTCACCCCCGAAGTTATAAAACTGAAAACAGTTAAAAGAAAAGGGGGAGGATGAACTCACAACTTTGTGTTCCTTGCGTCGTAAACTTCACCGGATTTGCTTAATTAACGTCGTGACCTATACGTGTTTTCTTAACGTTAGTCACTAGACTTGTATCGCACAGGTACAAGTCACTATCTTTTGTGTATTTGTGTTAAAAATAATTTATATTTTTAGCTATGTGTCTTACTTATATTATTTTCTCGAAAATAAATATAAGTATTTTGTATTTTGCACCCGAATTATGTATCTTGTATGTTGTATGTGTATTTTGTATTTTTACCCCTTTAGTGCATTCTCAAGTCCTAATAGACTATTCACGTATAATACATACTACATACACTTAGCACAAAGTTTGGTGACCAATAAGTACATATATTTTCCTCAAAAATATACATACTTAATATAAATTTTAATCTTGAAGAAATCATCATTTCTTATCACCAAAAATTAGGGAAGCCTTGGTAATATTTTTAGATACATTTTTAGGGAATAAGTTTCTCAAAACTTTTATTTTTCGAAGTGTCAAAATTTATAGAAATTTTGACAGAGTTTCCCCTAAAAATGGAGGTTTCCCATGTTTTCAAAACATGTGTTTATTTTCTTTTAAAATCATCATCAATCAATTTCAACAACAATCATCAACAATATACATTAAATTCTCTATTTCATTAACTTGAAAATTTATAAAAATGTGTAGTAACTTACTAGTGTAGTTAGTAAGTCTTGTTACCCTTTAAAGTGTGGTTGCTTCTTTTAAAACTCCATCTTTAAAGAATATGATTCTTTACAACTTACGTTCATGTTTTCTAAAAATACTTCTTCATGTATTTTTCTTGTTACACATGTGTTTCTTTACCTTGCTAACTACTAAAAATGATGCTTATTTATGTAAGAACCAAGGTTTAGTGAAACTTGTATTTTTAACTTGGTTTCTTGGTAAATCATACTTGAAATATTTAGATTTACAAGACTTTAAACTTTCTTGTTCATCATTTTACAAGAAACATCATGTTTATTCAAGTTCATGACTTTTTGTGAGGATGGTTCATAACCTTTAACATGTCCATCCCCTCATCTTGCTAGGTTATGTTTTTAATCATGATCTAGCAAGATTATATGAGGATCTACATCATTTCTACAAACAAACAATAATTAACAAGTATATCAACACTAAAACAACATGATTTCTTTATATTTAGAGCTTATGTCCATATTTTATTCTTGTGATTCTTAGTGTTCTTTAAGATTATCATCATAACAAGTCTTTTAACCACTAAAAATAGGAGCAAATATGAGTGTTCAAGGTGCTTACCACTAGCTTGGAGCTAGGGAAGAACTATGATGAAGATTGAGTGGTTAAAAGCAAACGGTTGAGGTCCTTCAAGATCCGAGTTCACCGAGCTTCGTTAGTAACCTTCTAGCACCATGAATTAACCTTGGATTGTATGGAAGGTGATTTAAAATGGTGATGGTGTGGGGTTGTGGTTGAGCCGAAAACAAGAAGGAAGGAGGGGGTGTTTGGTGAGTTAGATGGTGAAGGATGATGGTTAGGTTATAATTTATGGTTTTTTATAAAATTCCTCCTAGCATAAGGCATCTAATGTTGGAATATACTCCAACATATCTAATAAAATATAAGAAAGAAATCCCATGTGGGATTCCTGTCTCCCAACCGTCCAACAATAGGGGGGGGGGGGTAAGTGTAATATTTCCAACTACTAGTTACATGCTTTAGTTGAAATGTAATGGTATTAGTTAGGTAATTTGTGTATTTAGTGTTTAGGAGGTGTAATATGATGTTTGGTGACCATAACTAGCTTGGAAATATTAAAATGATGCTTCTAATATTATTTTGGTGTTTCGGGTAATGTCCGGTTGTTCGGTTGGATACCGGTTCGTTAAAGTGCTAAATTGCACCGGTTAGTGTCCTTTAAGTATCCTTTTGTAACCCTTTTAATTCCCGACACTTAGGGAAGTATTCTGGATGATAAAACGAAATTTATGCATGATATTTTGAGGTTAAAAAGCTGATTTGAGCTGAATTTATTAAAATTCTACATTTAAGGTGCTTTTCGGGTGCTTTTTAGTGCGTATTTTAGCTTCCGGATGGTCTATATATAAACCCTTTTATGTACTCTTGGATTTTAATGTATTCTTGTTGTTGGACCTACACCTAGGTTCCAATCCTATTGTCTAACTGCTTTCTGTAGAATTGTTGACACAATGTGTCTCACCGGTGAGTTTACTAGTATTTCTGACGCAACGCTCTTGTTAATGCATAAAGCAATATTTTTGTAGTATGAAACGTGCATGAATTCACTTGTATAGTATGTAATCAAACAATGTTGACATTTAAACACATAATTGCAGTCATTAAATAATAATTAAAGCGTATGGAAATTACCGGTTTTGTGCCAGTTGTCACATAAAGTCTCACCTTGGAAGGATGTAGTTCGCTTTGGCAAGCGAGGCAAGCTGAATCCACGTTATGTTGGACCTTTCGAAATCATTGAGAAAATTGGCAAGGTGGCCTACAGATTGAACCTACCTGACGAACTCAGTGCAGTGCATAACGTATTCCATGTGTCGAATCTGAAGAAGTGTCTGTCAGATGAGACCCTCATAGTTCCTTTGAAGGAGCTTACCATCGATGATCAGCTATGGTTCGTCGAAGAACCGGTAGAGATCTTGGACCGGGAGGTCAAGATACTCAAACGCACCAGAATACCCATCGTTCGAGTTCATTGGAACTCACGTCGTGGCCCAGAGTTCACCTGGGAACGCGAAGATCAAATGAAACACAAGTATCCCCAGTTGTTCGAGAAAAGTGAAACCACTACTGAGGCTGAAGCTACTGCGAAATTTCGGGATGAAATTCCAAACCAACGGGGGAAGGATGTGACACCCCAGGAAAACCACTCAACCTAACTAGCTTCCTCAGTGAGTGCGTGCTAAATTTCGGGACGAAATTTCTTTCAACTTGGGGATGATGTGACAACTCGTACCTTAGGGCCTTTTGTTGTAACCTGTTTGACTTTGATGCAAATTGTATGAGCGCTACTTGATTTATTAATGTGTTTGATTTCAATGAATGCTACGACAATGTTATGATATGTGCTACATAATTGTATGCGTATGTTATAAACTTGGTCGCACAACTCATAGGACCGCACACCTAAATCCTAGTCGCACACACACCTCTCTCTCTCTCTCTCTCTCTCTCTCTCGGCCCACTCTACTTGACTCGAGACCAAGGGCAGCCCAAAGAATTGGGTTCAGCCCACTCCCCTTGTGCGCATGCACAAAACCCTTAGAGGGGGGGGTTTAGTTCCTTCATTATTTTGCAAAGCATAAACACACACCAAACCCTAAAAGCTTTCTCTCTCCCTCTCACCTTTGCTCGACGGCAGCCCCTTCACCTTGGTTCAAAGCCCCCTCGTGCCAAGCTCACCTGTTCCATCTTTCTATCTGGTTAGTGTTTGTCCTTGTTGTTTCCTAGAAATCGATGCTTAAGGTCTTGTTTGAATACATGCTTATTGATGACGGTTTGCAAGATTGTATGTTGGTAAAGTTTCGGGTAGCAAACTGTTTGAAAGAATCGTATGGTGGTGATGTTGGTCTAGGGCCGGTTATATGATAAATTAATTATCAAGCACGATTGATTTGGATATTGCATGATGTTTGTATGAAACGTTTTGGTGCCATGATCGATGATTGGGTGATTGTTGTTTTGTGACCAACTGATGATTAGTATGATGATCTCATGATAATTGTTAGTCATGGTTTGCATGATGGTTAGGGTTGCATGTTGGTATTAGAATTCACTAATCTGATGATCCGGTTGAATGGTTGATTATTGTTCATGACTATGATTAATTAGGGTTTACGTGAATTAGTTGTAACAGCCTTGTTTTGATCGAATAAAGGATTAGATGGAAACTGTTTGATTGTTTCGACCAAGTAAATGCAGTTTAGGAAACTGTTAGAATAGTTGTAACCGAATTGCATGATTTTAGGAAACACAAACCGTTCACACAAGACCAGTCGCACAAGTGCAATCACACAAGAGCTTAATCGCACAAGAGTCTGGTCGCACAATACAGTCGCACAAGTTAGAGTGTAACGGATTAGAGCACAGGGTACAACTAGGATATGCATGATCGCATAAGACTTGTGGATCGCACAAGACAGTGCCGATCGCACAAGCCTAGGGCCACACACAGTTGTTTGGTTGTTACGTTATTGGTCCGTGTGGCCCAACTCAATCGCACAAGTTCACATAGATCGTACAAGTTAACAAGCTGTTTAATTATTGGGTCGCACAAGTTGCTGGACTGCT
Source organism: Helianthus tuberosus (assembly GCA_030545235.1). Taxonomy (NCBI): domain Eukaryota; kingdom Viridiplantae; phylum Streptophyta; class Magnoliopsida; order Asterales; family Asteraceae; genus Helianthus; species Helianthus tuberosus. The sequence continues at coordinate 52,012 of JARYGA010019198.1, forward strand.
TATTAGTTTGGGTCGGGTGTTTAATTGGATCGCACAACATGCTGTGGATCGCAAAAGGTTGTGCTAATCGCACAACATGTTGGGCCGGGTAGTCGTTTGGGTTTCAACTATCCAACCGCACAAGATGCTATTGGGCTTACACTGTTACTTCGGCCTAATACATCCTGATCGCACAAGTTTGGGCTTTATGTGTTTAACTGATTTGCTTAACATGTTCAATGTGTATGAGATGATCATTTCGTGTTCTCGACTTGTTAGTTCTGTGTAAACTTATGTGCACTACTTGAACCTAGACCTGACTTGTATGGTAACCATGTTAGGACGTGGTTGACCACTAGCAGCTCAATCGACCCTTACTTATCTGCCGAGCTAACCTAAGGTGAGTTCACACTTTTCTACAAAGCATGGTAATTCCCGGTGGGTTTGGGAATGGGTTAAGGAATAGGGATTCCTCGTCCTGTTGGGATGTGTTCAGGAATGTGAATTCCTCGTCCTGTTGGGACGGATTTAGAATTACTAGACTAGAACTCTATCAACGAAGTCCCTCCTTTTATATCGACTTAATCGTCGAGGCCAATGGCGAACGGGTCATTAGTTAAATAGCGCTATTAGGTTTAACAAACCTCACACCATGCCGCAGAGGACGAGCGTGGACTAATGGACTAAGCACGTCAATGATGATAGACATTGACGAGGGCACATAAACATGACAAACGTTAGTAGTCGATATGGTAACGACTCTGGTAGTTTAAACATGGGGTAGCCCCCACGGCCGGAGTGCCGGGATAGATAGCCGAAGATTTGAGAACATGGGGTAGCCCCCACGGCTGGAATGGCCGAAGTAAAAATGGATTAACTAATAAACGTTTTCGAACTATGGGGTAACCCCCATGGCTGGATAGCCGATTAAGATTAAACTATGTTTTTGGGAACAACTCTAAAATGGACAACCAACTGTGAACTCGCTCAACTTTGTTGTTGACTCGTTACTACATGCTTTGCAGGTCACTAGGTTTAGCAGGAGCTTGCATGGGGAAGAGTCGTTGTGGAGCATGGACATTGAGTGTTCATGATGAACTTAAACACTTTTAATTTATGATTTGGGTTTTGAACTATTTGCTTCCGCTGATAACTTAGATTTGTTAAACTGTTTTTGAACACCAATTATATTGTGAGATTGGACATTCATTTACTTTACTATAACGTTCGATATGATTGGTGGCTTGATCCTGGTCATGTCACGCTCCCTGCGGTGATACTCCGCGTGTGGATTTTGGGGGTGTGACAAATAGGACTCACACCCTCTGGCAGTGGTACAAGTTCCCATACTTGTTGTCTTTTAAACTATTGGAGCTCTTCTTGCATGGCTTCTACCCAGCTGTTGTCTTTTAGTGCTTCTTGGTACTTGACTGGCTGATAGAGAGATAGGAAACCAGCAAAAAGATAGATGTTTTGGGACTGACTTCTTGTGAGCACCCCTTCACTGATGTTGCCAATGATTTGGTCAGGTGAATGAGATTTCAAGAAGATTAGATCTCCTTTGTATGGAACAATGGCGTTTAATGGTGATGGCTGCAGATGTGAATCATCTGAGCTAACCACTGCTGGTGACTTTGATGATCCAGTAGTGGCTTCAAATGGAGGTGGAGGAATAGGAGGAACTGGTGTGAAAACATGTTGACTTCTATCCACTGTTTGATGGCTTTTGTCAACAGTGGCTGATGATGTGGAAGCAGGGGTTGATAGGCTACTTTGGTCAACAACTGTTGAGGTAGCAGTGGTTGAGCTTTGACAGCTGTTTTGAACATCTGCTGCTCTACCATTTGATGCAGAATTTTGTTGTGGAATGATGACTTCATAACCATAGTCTGATGGAGGATTTTCAGATGGACCTGCATTGTTAGTCATGACAGCAACACTTTCAAATGTGAATTTATCAAGATCAAATAATTCTTCAGGGTTTGCTGGGATTTTCATTGATGAAAGTTCATTGAACTTTACATTCAAAGTCTCTTCTGCTGTCTTAGTCCTTGTGTTAAACACTTTGTAGGCCTAGCAGTGGTTGAGTATCCCAGATGATAACCACAATCAATTTTGGCTGCAAACTTTGAGATAGAATCTTTTAAGTTTAAAATGAAGCATGGCAGCCAAAAACTTTGAAATATGAAATCAATGGCTTTATTTTATACAGCAGTTCACAGGCAGTCTTTTGATGCCTGGGGTTGATTAAAACTCTATTCTGGACATAGCAAGCAGTGTTTACTGCCTCTGCCCAGAAAGTTAATGGCAAACCTGAATCAGCAAGCATGGTTCTGGCAGCCTCAATTAGTGTCCTGTTCTTTCTCTCAACAACCCCATTTTGTTCTGTGTTCTTGGAATGCTGTATTGCCTTACAATTCCTTTTGACACACAGAAATCATCTAACTCCTTATTCTGAACTCTGTGCCATTGTCACTCCTGAAGACTTTTACTGGCAAATCAAACTGCTTTTCAACCTGTGTAACAAAGTCTTGCAGAATGCCTACAGTCTCATCTTTGGAGTGTAAAAAATAAGTCCATGTAAACCTAGAAAAGTCATCAACAATAACCAAACAGTATCTTTTCTTCATAAGACTCATGACTTTAACTGGGCCAAACAAATCCATGTGAAGCATTTGCAAGCACTTGGTTGTTTTGGACTCTTCAATTGATTTATATGAGCTTTTATGTTGTTTTCCTTTTAGGCAGGAAACACAATGCTCAGGACAGGTGAACAGCTTCTGAGGTAAACCTCTTACTAACCCTTGTTTGGATATAGCAGTGATTGTCTTGAGATTTCTGTGCCCCAATCTCCTATGCCATAATTCTGTCTCTTTGTTAGAGGCAGCTGAGAACAGACAGGCATCAGTCTTGGGGCTCTCTTTTGACATATCCACCACATAAACATTGCCACTTCTTTGAGCAACAAGTTGGGTTTTTCCATTTTTTATTATTTCTTCAATCTTTTCAACCATTTCTGGTCCAACAATCCTACAACACTCTTTTGTAAAGAATGAGCCATAGCCCTTATCACTCATTTAAGAGACACTTAAGAGGTTAAATTTTAGATTGTCTATCAGATTGACATTTTCAAACTTAACATTACCAGACTGAACTGTACCAGACCCCATAACCTTCTCTTTACTATTATTACCAAAGGATATGTCACCCCCTCCATGAGTTTTGAAATCTTTGAGTAGGGCTCTACATCCTGTCATGTGCCTGGAGCCTCCACTATCTACATACCAAAGACTATCTTAGCATGCAGAAGCTCCCTGCACATCAAGTAAAAGGTTAGTTCATTAGGGTCTCCAAAGCCAATAAGGCTTTGGATGGGGTCTCAACAGTGTCTAGGTTAAGTTCAGGTGGATGGACAGTGGTTAGCTCAGGGGTTTGGACAGTTTTGGAACTGGCTTTCTCTAACCACTGTTGGGGGTCTTGCCCTATCAGCTGTTGATACCCAAAGGGATGCATGTTTACTCTTGGTTTAGAGGGACTTTTGTAGGCTTCATAGACATGTGGGACCCTTGGGTATGGTGGTTGACCTTAACCTCTTCGGTATTGGTTAGCAGGGGGTCCATCAGTCACCTGAACATCTCTTTTAACAGAGGTTTGGTTCAGCTGTTTTGTAACAGCTGTTTGAACTGGCACAAACAGTGGTTGATTCTTAGTGAATTTGACAGATGAGTTTGATGAACTCAATGATGTTTTTGCTGTGTATTCATTCTTTTTTTACATCAAAGGATTTGAGATACACACATTCTTGAGTTTTGTGGTTTGATTTGCCACAGATGGTGCAGCTCTCAGCAAGCCCAATGACACTTATTTTGTTAATATCATGTGCTTTTAGATGAAAACAGTCTTTTGTTAGATGATTCTTCTTTTCACATCAATCACAAAATAAGTTTTTAACCTTTTCTCTCTTTTTCCTCTTTTCAGGCTCCTTTGCAACAGAGTTTTGAACCACTGTTGGGATGTCTTTGAGAGGAATGACTTTTGCTTTGGGAGCTTTAACACCATCAGTGGTTGTGAAGTCCATTGGTTTAAAATTTTCAAGAATGTCACACTCATCAGACCATGTGGGTTTAAATTGGTACTTCTCAAGTTCCTCAAAGGTTGAGGACTCCACAGATCTTTCCAGAGTGATTTTGTTACCAAGTTTGTCAGTTATTTTAACTTCTTGGCCATTCTTGTTGGTTGGAATGATTTCAACTGAACCAGCTTGATTTGTAGCATTGTTTTCAACTTGGTCATTTTTTCTAAACCCAATGCCAAATTTCACATTACTTTCTAGCTGTTTATCAAGCATGATCTCATAACCTTTACAGGATTCCACCCATTTTTTCACAACTGATTTGGTGGCTTCCAACTCCTTTTTGCAACTTTGATATTTTTCTATCAATGTTTGGAGTTGGTCCTTGGTTATGCTCTGCTCTTGTTTTAAGCTGCAGATCTCACTTTCTTTTTCATTTAACTTGTTTTTAAGTTCTTTTAATGACTTTTCAAATTGAACTTCAGAAGTTAACAACCTATCCCTAAGGTTTTCATTCACCTCTTTGATGTTAGCAAATGCTATAATGCATTTGTCTGAACACAGATTTTTAAGAATCTAAGGTGATACCTTGGTTGCAGCCATCATGGAACAATCACATGGATGATCAATTTCTTCTTCAGCTCTCTCTTCCTTCTCACCTTCTTTCTTCTCTTCTTCTTCTTCTTTGGACCAAGGATCGGACAGTGGTTCCAATAGGGGTTTTGAACTTTCTCCCAACAGTACTTCCTCAGTCACAGCAGTAACCACTGCTTCAGCTATTTTGTCCACTGTTTCAGCACTTGATGTTCTTCTTCAGCTTCCAGCCCCTCCTGTATGGTCTCCAAAGCTACAAAACAAATATCATTACTAGAAACAGTGCTTTGAGCATACAGTGCAAAGTTTTCATCTCTTAACTCCTAAGGTAAACTGCTCCAGTCAACCAGCCCTTGTGTGAAAAAGCTTTGTTGGTCTGGTTGAACCACTGTTGGTGCAGTTTGTTGAGGTGCAACTTGTTGCACCTGAACCTGGGAGCAGGGGCTTGGACATACTGAATTTGGGGAACAGTGGTTTGAACATAATGCACAGGAACAGGGGTTGCAGCATAGTGAGCAGTGTTAACATGGGCTGCAGGGGTATATTGGGCATAGTGCACAGTGCTTTGATTTTGTGGTCTAGGGTTTGAGCTGGGATGAGTAATAATTGGACCAGTGTTTTGACTCCTACATTCCTTAGCAAAATGACCTAACCTATTGCACTTGTAACACTTGATCTTGGACTTATCCAACCCCACTTTTAAATTCCCATGTAACCCTGGGAATTTTCTCCCTGTCCTTTTGTAAAATTTGCTAGTTCTTACACTTAGAAATGCCAATTGATGCAAAATGTCCATTTCTTCAAGATCAGTAGGATCAAAATGTTGTAAGTCATTGAGTTCAAAGCACATATTATCAGAGTTCTGGCTTTCTCCATTTGCTGTGAAAGCAAAATTGGATGAGTGAGGATCAGAGTTGAAGTTTGCACCAGCAGTTATGTCAATAAAATGATCATACTTCTCATCCTTACTGCTGCCAGACTCTTCTTGACCCAGAAGAGTTGTGTTGCCGAATGAGTAGTCATCTGCAACTTTGCCAGACTCTTGCAACTTCTTTTTCTGGTTTAACTCCCTTTCATAGGTCAGGAGTCTACCATGAAGTTGGGTCAGTGTCAGATCTTTGAACTCAACAGAATTTCTAGTCACAAAAGCAATGGTGTCCCATTTATCAGGAAGTGATCTCAAAAACCTGCTATTAACGGTTGATTTTGGAAATTCGGTATTAACAAGTTTAAGCTCACTTATGAGACAGCTAAATCGCTCAAACTGCTGGGTTAATGTTTCACCCTTCATGTGACAAAAGGTTTCATACTGTTGGTTCAAATTTTCCCTGTTGTTTTCAATAACCTCTTCAGTCCCACCAAACTGTTCTTTCAGTGCATCCCATAATTCCTTAGCACTGTTATAGTGTAACAGTCCAGCATAGATTTCATTGGGTAATGCAGATGCAACAATACTAAATGCCTTGGCATCCAGTTCAAATTTCTGAAAGTCCAGTTCGGTATAGTTTTCAACTTTCTTAGGTTCAAATTTCTTTGGATCCTCAGCACTCGGCACCATTGGAAGATGTGGTCCAAAGATAACCGACTTCCAACATCCGGTATTCTATTGAGCAAGGATGTGTCCCATCCTTCTCTGCCAGATGTTGAACTCATTTCGCTTCAGCATGGGTGGTTTGAAGAGAGAACCAATGTTATTGTTAACATCTTGTGATTGTGACGTCATCCTGGTTGTTTTACAGGTACTGATCAATCAACTTTGATGGTGATTAAACCTTACTCTGTTTTTCAACGAAACGAACAATTTAACAGTATCAACGATTACGAGCTGAACTATTTATGTCAAAATGATTGTTAGATCAAATTTGACTGTCCGAGCTCTGATACCAATTGTTAGGATCTGAGTTTCTTTTGATTGTATTTTACGTTTGATAATAATGAAGATGAACAAGTAATTGCAGCGGAAACTAAATATGGAAACAAACTTTCACACACAATCAAATAGGAGAAATGCTTTCAACACACATGTTTATCGTTGAACCGAAAGATTGAATTTATTTCAAACTTCAATTATAATTGCATGCATGTATCACAAACTCCCCCTCAGCCTGAGCTCACAATGAATTGTTCGTGCAGGAAGACAAGTGGTGAAAGAGCTAATAGAACAGTAAAGGGTATTGTTCTATTTATAGACACGAGCAAACCACTGAAGCATCTTGGCTGACGTCACCATGAAAGTGACATCTAACCTCCTAACAACCTGTAACTACTGATCTAATATAACAACTATTGGCTAACTACTGATTACATTACAATACAATGAAATAGACTAAACAACTGCTTTCTCCTTCCATTGTTGTGACTCCAGCAGTACTTTGTATCTTCAGCAGTGCTTTACCCATAACAGTAGATTGATCATCAGGGCTTTAGTCTTCATCAGTCTTTATACTTGATCAGTTGTTTGTAGAACAGCAGTTGTATACGGACAGTGGATAGAGGCCATCAGTTGTTAGAATCACTTTCAAGGGGAAAGTTGGAATACAGCAGTACTTATTCTGGATCCACTGCTTTGATCCAGTTTTGGCTTTAATCAAGTATTCCTTTGGTAGGGTTCAATCCCAACAGAAGAATACAGTAGTGTAACCCTTACAGTCTACTCCAGTCATTCTAAGGTTTAAGAACTTATTAGCAATCTGTTCTTTCTCATTGGGTGGACAGAATTTTCTTTCAACCATATTTTTAAACTCAGTCCATTCCATATTATAGGTTCTATCACTTCCCCTAGACTGGAGAATAGTGTTCCACCATTCTAAAGCAGCATTCTTAAAAAGAGTGGAAGCAAACATGATTTTGTCTTCCTCTACACACTTGCTTATTTTTAAGACTGCTTCAGTCTTTTCTATCCAACGTAGAGCTGCAATGGCTCCTTCATTGCCTGGGAATTCTATTGGTTTACAAGACCAGAATTATTTGTAAGAACAACCATAAGACATGGTTCTTCTTCTTTTTGGAATGGGCACTTGAAGTAATGGTCCATTGTTCACGCTGTGACTGGGTTCAATATGTGATCGCTTACTTCCACTATTACTTTTATTATTTTCCGCTTCCCTAACGTTTTGGATGATAGATGGCATAGCATCTCTAATTCCTTAGGTTACTATGTGTCGAATGGCACTGTTATTTATCTGATTATCATTATTTTGGTTTTCCTGATTTGCTGCATTGGCCATCTGGATTTACAAACAATTACCAAGTATTAATATCGCAAAACAATATTAAATGCAAACAATCTCACAACACAAATAGATTGGTCAAAACCGTCGTACATTGCGACCTTTACTCTATTTTATATGTATGCGTCTAATACAAACCACAACTGGAATTTAAAACACAATACTAGTATGAACCAGTAGCTATGAGATTATCTATTTTTGTTGATTTATGAATCAGTAGCTATTTTTTTTCAAGTCACATATATATTATGAATCAGTAGCTATTTTTTTTTTCAAGTCACACACACACACACACACACATATATATATATATATATATATTAGTTTTACTTAGTGGGGATCCATCCAATATTGCATATTACGCTCGTCATACTTCCAGACGAGTCTCTTCCCTATTTGCCTTATCTGTTCACTTTCATCTAATAACTCCTCACCAAATGTGTGAAGTTCTTGCACATTCTCAGTGCTCATGGGTGGTGCGGGTGCTGGTATTGGGTCAGGGTACTGTGGCATCGGTTCCTCATGTGGGTATGGTTTCTCTAGGATTTTCTGAATATATTGGTCATTATCCCAATAGGGATCCAGAGGGTCAAGGTTAGGGTAAGGTGCTACTGGGTTTTGTATGTGCTCCTCTAGTGGGTAGAGTTGTTGGTAATCCCTATGGTCGTCAAACCATGGGTCATAATCTGGAGGATGGGGTGCTTGAATTCTAGGGATTTCAGTTGGGTCGAAGGCAGGTGCAGGAATCTGGTCTACTGGATTAAGTTTGATTTCCATGGGTTGTGTTGGGAACAAGGGTAATGGCTGTGGTGTTATGATTTGTTCTAGATTCGGGTATGCGGCTGTGGTAGCTAAGATATGAAAGTTGGCTAGTCTCCTATTGAGTATATCTTGAGTTTGAGTGTTCATCTCCCTATTCGCAGCTGCTAAAGCTCGCTGTTGCTGTAACTTTCTCATTCTTTTCCTACGCTCGTGAGCTCCCCGACTGAACCATCCTCTCTTTTTGGTTGGGAATGGCTTTTCGGATTGCGCTTTGAATATAAAGATCCCTTCCTCTGTGTCAGCTGAATACCCCGAGGGGGTAGGCTGAGAAGAAGTTCCTTCATCTATAGGAGAACTGGACAGTTGACGATAAGCGTCCGATGGTCCTTGATCACTCATACTGTAAACTAACAGATTGTCAAATAACACACAATAATAATCTACACGTATGCCAATAAACTCATTGATTATTTTCTAACAAAATTGACAATTTTAATGTCAGCAAAACACTTCTGTGGCTAAAACTAGTGGCTATGGCTCTGATACCACCTTCTGTCGCAACCCCCGGCCCCTAGACACCTGGGAACGGGCGGCCGCGAGCCAGTATCAGTGGTATCGGTATTTATCAATTTGGCAGCAGAATTTTACATCAGAACCGTAGTTAGGAAATATTTTATCAGAGTAAAATACCACATTTTTATAATAATAACCACATGGGAAATTCCCAAGTTTCTGTTACAAACATGTTTATAGGGATAAACCCTAATTTATTGAATAAAACATCTTTCTTTATTTAGGTAACTTTTATAGCCACATTTTCCAAGCCTTCAATGCTGTCCAGCTGGCTTCTATTTGGCTTTCACATTTTGTTACCTGAAACGCGTTTTAAAAACATTTGTCAGTGGGAAATACTGGTGAGTGATTCCCAATTTAATCAAGAAGAGTTTTATCATTTTACAGTATTGAGAACGATTACAATGTTTATATCTACACAATTACTCATTCAGTATTGTCAATCCTGACTGGTGGGTCATATTACTCATTGGCTATCTCATTGTCCAATAGTAACGTGTTCCACATTTTGTATACAAAACCCCAACTTATCGGCTGTAATTGAAGAATTACAAAGACTCAATCACTGCTAATCATAATTTAAAATAATAAAGGTTTTGTAAAAACAGTTTACAAAAAGGTTTACAAAAAGGAGATTACTCACAAAAAGGTTCACGCAAAAAGAAGGATTACTCACATTTCTATTTTAGGTATTTTTCCTGTGATTTCCTGGTTATAATCTATTAATTAAACGGTGTCAAATAGTACTAATGTCACACAACCGTGATCGACCACCAACACTGACTCGAGCTAGGATCTGCATGTTGCGACGAACCTGTCAAACATGAAAAAATAGAGGTAAAATCGTTGAACCACACATGCACGTTGCGCCGTGTGAAGTTGCAAAATTTGAAACAAAACATAAAAAAGTTGAACCACACTCGTACATTGTGTCGTATTAACTCGAAAAATTTAGAACTATACGTAACGAAATGTAAAAACGTTAAACCAAAGACGAAAAGTATAATTGACAAAAGTTGTAAAGTTAAATTGCAAATGATGAAAAGTTTTGAGTTAAAGTTAAAAAACCAATTTTGTAAGGTTAAAATTGCAAAGTTAAAAACCTTTGAGTTAAAACAAAAAAAATCAAGTTTTTTTTTTTTTTGTGAAAAATCCTCAAAGCACAAGTTACAAGTGTTTATGCATGAAAAAGTTACTTATTTATATATGGAATAATTTGATGTTTAATTATTTGCTTTAATATTTACTCTTCCGCCATGTCTGTTTAGAATTGTGTTCCCGCAACAAAAGCGTGTAGGTGTAATACTAGTTGTTATTAACCAGTAGAAGTCCTTGCGAGCTGTGGCTGGAATTATGTGGATGTACAAAACATACAATATTGGTTATAACAATAAAAAAGTTTAATTATAAAACAATAAGTAGCAAGTTACAAAATTGTTTTGTAAAGAAAAATATTGAACTTTAGGTTGTAGGAGAACTTTCTTCTCAACGTGGTCTTCAATCGGTAGCTAAAAGAATCAAACAACGACTGATGTTAGTAAAAAGTTGTCGCATATTCGTAACAAAGTATTTACAGTAAACTGTCATTTGGGTCCCTGAGGTTTGAGTAGTTTTGCCACTTTAGTCCAAATTTCAAACATTTTGCATCTGGGTCCCTGTGGTTTCATTTGCTTTTGGACTAAAATGGCAACAAAAATGAAACCACAGAGACCCAGATACAAAAGGTTTCAAATTTGGACTAAAGTGGCAAAACTGCTCAAACCTCAGGGACCAAAATGACAGTTTACTCAAGTATTTATTAGGCAAGTGTTGTACATGCACCTACTGAAACTGGTGAGCTTTGACACAAATCAGTTTTGAATAAAGTTTGTATCAAAACGAAAATAAAAATAAGCTTGTCGTAACAGTATATTTCGAAATTTCATAAAACATTATATATATAAAAAATTATAAAAGAAAAATCATATAGTATAAAAAAATTAAAACTAAAAACATATTATATTTGACTTGAGTCTGTTCCAAAAATAATATATCAAAACGTAAATAAACATAAGCATGTTTCGAAACTTAATAAAAATATTATATTTTAAACGTGTAATTATTTTTTTTGAACGGCCAACGAAAAACGGAAATTTTATTAAAAACTAAACATGGGCGACTAGCCAGCAGCTAGCCACCCAAGTAGACCAGAAAAAAGGAACAGAACCGCCAAATACGATACAAAAATTAAGTTTCAAAGACTCTAAACTACCTCCAATCTTCTATGGACAAACCGACAACCTTAGACCTGTGTTTGACCCACATGTAGCTCATCGCCTTCGTCTCTTCCACCACCTTTGTCAATGAAGCGTTTTTGTTTCCGAAAATCACCTCGTTACGCAAGCTCCAAAGGCTCAAAATCCTTGTTAAAATTACCGCATAGAAAGCTTTTTTTCTCTTCTTGCAACCGTTAACATATTGATGTAATTCAAGAAGGTCTTTTATATCAAAAAGGAAATGATGATGAAGCTTACACCATTGAAAAATAACCTGCCCAAAGGATTGCGAGAAACTGAAGGAAACGAAAATGTGTTCACTTGTCTCCCGCCATTTCCCACAAAAGCAACACAATTCAGAATTAACCGGCACACTTCGTTTGATTAAGGCATCTCTTGTCGGAAGCCTATCCTTCACCGCTCGCCACGCAACTATACCCATCTTTAAGGGAACCCATTTATTCCATAGAAAGGTGGAATAAAGCTGATTGGCGGCAGATATAGGAAAGACGTTTTTTGTACTCTTGACAGAGAAAATGTCGGTGTCGTCCAACGTCCAAATCCAAGAGTCCCGGCAATCCGTTAACATACTCGGCCCATTTGAAGACAACAAATTCAGCATGTTGGCCAGATCAGAGACCTCTACTGCGGATGTTACTGGCCGTTTTTAACTCCACCCCCAACCGCCACCACTAGGGCCTGACGACCATCTATCCCAAACTCAACAGCCCCTACACGTTTCTAAAGTAAACCAGCTGGGTATTTCTTAGCAAGAGGCTCCAAACCCACCCAAATATCCATCCAGAAAGCTATAGCCAAACCCCTACCAACTACCCCTCTAACCGTTTTTTTTAATCTAAAGCACTTTCAGAAAATCATACATAATACCATGAATATGTTTCCAAGGGCTGTTATTGGAAACCTTAGCCGGAATCGCTTGCCACAATCTGGAATTGTGATAAAGCGACCAAATAGTTTTTCTCCACAAACCTTCTGGGTCTACCTTAAACCGCCACCACCACTTGGCAAGCATTCTAAGATTGGCATCACGAAGAGATCCGAATCCTAGTCCCTTAAATTCAATAGGGGCAATAACGTTCTCCCAAGCTATCCAACAATGTTTAGATTTGTCTTCCGAACCACCCCAAAAGAAGTCTCTTCTTAACTTCTCCAATGACTTATAACTTGTCAAGGAGCTTTGTACAAAGAAAAATAGTAAGTCGGAAGTGAGTTGACAACCGACTTTAATAAGATGACCCGCTCGCCATAAGAAAGATGCATCGCTTTCCAAATTGAGAGTCTATTCCGGAAAATATCAGTAATGGGTTTCCAATTTTAAACGTGTAATTATATTATAATTGAATTGCCGTTCAAAAAAATATTATTATTAAATTAGTAAAAGGTAATCAACATTATATATTATATGTTATATAATATAACAATTGAAAGTTACATTAATAGTAACTTGCTTTTTGTCTTTTTTTTTAAAAAATTTTTTTGCATTTTGACTTTTTTTTTTTCTTTTGTGGTTATTATTTTTCTGTATGATTTTACCCTTTAACTTTCAGTGTTAATAATTATAATCTCTTTAACTTTCTAAAAAAAATTATAATCAACTTTTAGGTATTCATTTTTATCTACGTGTTTGTATAAATTCAAATTGATTAACGTTTAGACATAATTTTTTCCCGGTAATAAGTTGGGTAAAATATAATATACTCTTTATGTTTCTTATTATGTACATTTTCAGTTGTTTTACGTTTTAATGGGAAAAAATTATGTAAATGAGTCGGGTAAAATCTAATACGTTTTCATAAACGCTATAAGTTCGAGTCATTTTATGTCTCGACACCGCCGCAACGCGCCATAACTATTTTTTAACATGCTTATTTTTATGCACGCATCAGTATAAATTTAAGTTGGTTTACGATTTGACATAATTTTTTTTTCGGAAATATGTGTCAATTATAATTTGTTTTCCTTCTAATTTTTATGTACGTTTTCAGTTGATTTACGTATTAACGTAAATTACAATTAGAAAGTGATGTGAATAGTGCTTTGATCCTATTGGCTTTTTTGTTTCTTTCTTGTTTTTTTTCTAGACTTTCGTGTTTTCATTTTTTAGTTTTCTTTATGTTTAGGGGCTGTTTGTTTAGCTCTAAATGAGATTCTTAATGGTTCAAACTTCTTACTGATTCAGCACTTAATGATTCAGACTGTTTGCACCGTATCTAGGCGTCCCGATTCATCAACTAGGAATGACCATATAAAATACGCGCAGGGTAGTAGGCATACTCCCGTAAGACATAGTATTAAAGGTGGTGTGTACCATCATCACATACCGGCATAGATTTCTGGTACCTAGCTATATTGAAAAACATGTAAAACTGGTGACCAGAAATCTATCCCAAGAAATATTAAATGACTAACCTATGGGTTATTAAATATGTATCAATTTATTTATGAAAATGATTTTAAAAATGAGTTGGTTAATTGTATTTACCAGCGAAAGCTGACGTATTTTCAAAAGATTAAACAGCAGGTAACGAACCATGAATATAAGGTGGAATGGCTTGGTCAAAGGAAACGCCTTGGAATTTGCGACTCCACTGCTTAAAGACCTATAATGTCCTAAAGCTCGCTTTTATATCGGATTCTACTTGTGGGACTTTGTATCGAACACTTATAAATTTTATTTAATAGATTTGAACTTTTATGTTATTATTTTATCATCCTATCTTTCGCTGCATATTTCTGAAACTGTTATCAATCGTCACATATAAACCCACCAACCGGGCCCACCGGATATCAGGGCGTGACATGAAGATTTCATTCTCTTTAATTTGAGTAGGCTATTGCAATAGTTTTCTTATTTAAAAAAATATTTTACAAGCTATAATGTTAATGATTTGTTAACGTTAAGTGATTATGTTCCTGTACATGTTTTGGTCAAAAATTACCGAAGCAATTTAGTGATAAAATTAGTTAAGTGAGGTAGTGTGCTAACAATGTGTGTTGAAAATATTCTGATTATCTTGTTTATAAAAACAGTTTTCATCATTAGAGGCCATAATAGGGGTTTTCCTGATGCAGCGGATCCTTGAACATTCTGAGTGGGAGTAATATCCTGAGCCACGTGAGTTTCGGTCCTTCTTGGAGGAGCTTGAGGCTGTGAAGAAGCTTGCGTCCTTGGAGGTGGTGGAAGCACCGAACCAATTGTTGCAGAGGTTGTAGCGCACACAGTAGAAGAGCTCATGTTTGATTTTGAGGCCATTGAAAATAGTGTGGCAAAAAGTTTTGAAAACAGAAAGCCAAGTAATGATTTTACGAAAGCTTTTAGTAGAAAGAGCACCACTTGCCCCACGGTGGGCGCCAAATTGTTTTGGTAAAAAATTACCAAAGTAATTTAGTGATCAAATTAGTTAAGTGAGGTAGTGTGCTAACAATGTGTGTTGAAAATATTCTGATTATCTTGTTTATAAAAACAGTTTTCAGGATATAGCTCAGGATGCCGAGCTATATCAATAATCAAACAATGAGCAAAAAGGTAAAGGGTGACACGAGATATACGAGGAAAGCCCTTGATCAATCTAGATCGCCGGCACAAAACCTCGGGAGCTGACAAACGCAGCTGCCTTGTTCATCTTATTACTTCAAACTTCAGGATACAGTGCAGGATATGATGCGGATCAACTAAGTGTTACAATGAGATTCGAGTACAAGTGTAAGTGTTTGTGAGTGATTGTAGCTAGTAGAAAGCAGAAGTGTACGTAAAAATTGTGTGTTCCTATTGATCCGATCGTTCCTTTATATAGCAAAAGAAATAACAACCTATCCTAAAAATGGGGGATGCTTCGAATATTCCCCTTTGAACGTTGAAGGCCCTTTCTTTGCGGCTTCAACGTTCTCTTCTCAACAGCTTAGTCCGAGTCTTTAGGAGAAGCAGTCCATTTGAACGTTATAGGCAAGTCTCTTTAATTTGCACGTGAACTAATTAGTAATTACCAAGATAGTGCATCAGGATGTTACCAATATCCGATCCGGTATCCTGATCACAATAAAAAAATAACACAGTCAGAATATAATCCAGGATATATGAGCAGAAAACCACCCATAACAGTACGTAATTATGTAATAGGGTAAATTACACTTGTCGTCCTTTATGTTTGTAGCGGGTTACAATAGATAGTCTGTAACTTTAATAATTACAGTCATAGTCCTTTATTTGGAAAACCCATTAGACAATACGTCCATTAACCCTAACATGGTTAAAATTTTCAGTTAAATGTGACATGTGCCTTGCACATGAAAGTAATATTGTCTTTTCTCATTCTAATACAGTAAATAAAAAAGGATTAATTTTTTTAAGCATATCCCCCCTTTTCAAAACTCTCTCTGCCACCCATCTCTATCTCTCACCCTTCCCCCTCTCTCTAACACCTACCACCACCATCAACCACCCACCACCACACACACTCTCTCTCTTGCGATGGTGAAGCTGTTACTTTGGTTCCTCTTTCGCCACTTTCAATTATCCACAATCTAAGTTTCTCGTTCCCCACTTTCGATTATCAATTATCCCCAATTTTGATTTCTATTAGTTTGGAAACTCTATCCCTAGACCACCGTTCACAACATCCTGACCATGTCACCACTCGACTACCGCCACCACCGTCCCCGTCTCCGTCCCCATCAACATCACCGTCTCATTTACGCTCCACCAGTTGGGGCACCACCATGTCACACCCATCGCTCCTAACCCTTGGCCACCGTCGTCGATCTACATCATCGGCCTCACCACAACATACCACACCTGCTTGAATCACCGTCATCGGTCTATATCAACGCCAACCACATCAAACCCGCTTGAATTCCTACCTGATAACACTCATGCAAGGTCCGAATAGGAGGATTTGTATTCCAAAAGCGTCAATTTATCAGAATCGTGATCTGGATTTGCGAAAGATTGAATTTGGGTTAAGATTATGATGAATTTTTGAAGGTTTAAAGGGTTAGGATGAGGATGATTCATGATCTAGGTTTTTCAAAAAGATTGAATTTGGGGTTTGAGATGAAAATTAAGAGGTTAGGATGAGGATTCATGTACTGGGTTTTCAAAAAAGTGAATTTAGGGAAAATGAATAATAGGATAGTTAGATTAGCTCTGATTGTGGTGGTTGGGTGGTGAATTTGGTCGGATGGTAGTAGTAGGGTGGTGGTGAAGAAAAGGTATAGAGAGATGGAGTTGCAGAGATAAGATGGTGAGAGAGTGACATGAGAGAGAATAGAAAAGGGATAAGGGTTTGTGACCTGTGGTTGTGAAAATGAAAATGAAAATAATATATATTTTAAATATATAGTAAAATTACAAACCTACCCTCATGTGTAAGGCACATGTTATATTTAGCTGAAAATTTTAATTAGGTTTGAACCAAATGACGTAATGTGTAATGGTTTTTCCAAATAAATGACTGTGACTGTAATTATTAAAGTTAAAAGCTATTCATTGCAACCTGCTAAAAACATAAAGGACAAAAAGTGTAATTTACCCTATGTAATATGCATTTTATTCTTGAAAAAACGTTACGTGATTATGCATCAGTATGTAACTAGGTAATAATAGTTGACTATGTATTATTACATGATTACGTGATTTTGAATACCTATTAAGAGATTTCGTTATAGTATTTATGTGAAAACCCTCTAAGTGATTACATAATTGTGTACTAACCATAATTGTAATAGAAAACGAAACATATAAGACATAATATTTCACGGAACACCTATTGTGTCAGATCTAATTATGTATTAAATATAAATGTAATACAAAACACTAATCAATCAACCTATAATAACCATGTAATACCTTATATTATATTACAGATTTAATCATGTAATAAAGTATAAACAATTAAGTTCTCATTATTGAATGTGTAATCACATAATAAACATAATTGTAATAACATCAATTATAACAAAGCATATTAAATACCTAATCATGTATCTTGTTAAGAATTTAAAAGTTAAGAAAATTATAGGAATAACCTACTCAAATTAAAGATAATGAAATTCTCGTTAATACGTGTAATATTTCTTTAAAAAAATATTATCGTATAAAAAAATTATGACCATAAATAATAAGAAAAGTGGATTTATAAGTAAACAATATTATATATTCCTATAATATGCTTGTTTTAAATGTCTCATACACTTCCAATGAAATGGATCTCCTATACAATAACCATCCCCTTACTATTAATATACTATATTTGCGGTTCAAAAAAAATTATTTTTATAAGTATAAGGTTTGGAAAAATTAGGTTTATTGCAACTCACTTGTTTCAGTCAAAGTATTCCATTTTACGCATATCACATAAGCGTTTACGCCAAATACTTTTTTTTCATGCAATCCATGTCTTCTATAAAAAAAGATATAAAAACTTTACAATTCAAAACTATACGCTCTAGTATATAAACCAACATTTTACAAAGGGGAAAGTGAATATGAGGTTGTTGCATACCTAAGTTTAGATGTGAAACCTCTCAAAACTACGTCATTTAGATAAATTCATCTCATGACTAAAATTAAAAACAATAAATCATTAAAACTAACTTTGATTTCTTTCATTGAAGTTGAATTACATTGGAAAGAAAGATCAGAAACCAAACCCTATAATGGATGCTTTACGAATGAAAGTGTAGAAACCAATTCAATCAACGATTGTATTTTTATGATTGAGGAATTCCATATTTATGGTTGTGTTCAATGAATTTATTTGAAATAGGATTCCATTTCTATTGTGCCCAATCAGTTTAATTGAAAAGTATTAAAATTTTAGTGATTCTGAAATTCGATATACATTTATTGCGCTACCAATTCAAACAACTGTGAATAATTGTGATTCGAAATTTCCACTGTGTGCAACATTGAAGTAATATAAAATTTTCATTTTATTTTCCTTCCTGCTTCCATTGAAACTAATTTAAGGTTTGGTTTTTAATTATTTCATTGTTCCTACATCTTACGGATAGAGAAAACGAGTTTTAGTTAGTAGTTTCTTTTTAGTTTTGATATAAATTAATTAAAACGACGTAGTTTTGAGAAGTTTTACATCAAAGCTTAGGTGTGCAAGAGCCCCATATTCACTTTCCCCTTTTACAAAACTCTCATTCTATTTTGTTTCTTTTTGTGACAAAAATAAAATTAAAAAGGATCACCTTTCGGAAAACTCCACATTTGGGAGGACCCAAAAGTACAAATAAAATCTTTGTCGGCTTTTACAAGTCTCTCTACAGTCTACAAGCTTCCATCTTAGCCGACTTTTAGTTAAAATCCACAGCCGCCTTATGATTCATTTCCCTTCATTATTAAAATAGTTTCATTTCCTTAAAAAAAACACTATTCTCGCCACTCAAAACCAAGTTGATTCAAGCCATTGAAGGACTAAATGATCATGTGATTATTTCACCTTCTTTTGTAAAATTTGGTTTTATTAAAACATGGTTAACTGAAAGACGTCGCCTTGAAAATATGTTAACCAAAATTTTTAAATACCTTGGTTATGTACACACCACCTTATCTTGTGTGTTGTGTTTTCGCAAATTTGGACACACACACACAAATATATATATATACATATATATATATACATACAGGGGATTGCTAGAATGAGAACCACCACGAGTTATGAGAACCACGAGAACCGCGTCCCGCGGGTGGCCGTTGGCGACGAAATTTTTTTTACACCTAGATCCGTATATTTTAGCGGGGGGTTTAAATTTTCGGTTCAAACGGCGCGCCCGAGGGGGTAGTTTTTTACGCCCAAAGTTTGGGTTTTTTTAATTTTTCTTTTTTTTTTTACCAAACTTTGGGCGTAAAAAACTACCCCCTCGGGCGCGCCGTTTGAACCGAAAATTTAAACCCCCCGCTAAAATATACGGATCTAGGTGTAAAAAAAATTTCGTCGCCGACGGCCACCCGCGGGGCGCGGTTCTCGTGGTTCTCATAACTCGTGGTGGTTCTCATTCTAGCGGCTCCCTATACATATATATATAGAGGATGGTTCAAATAAAAACCATTTTTATCGTGAAAACGTGAAAACTAACTAAAAAAAGCCTAAAAAAACACAAAAAAAATGTTTTTTTCAGTTTTTTATTAAAAATCGCCAGTAATAATTCACATGTGTAGTACACATACACATGTGTACTATTACACATGTGCACTATAAATTTTTTTTTTTTTGAAAAAATCTTTTTTTATATATTTTAAATAGCGAAAATTGGTATGCAAAAAAAAATTGGTATGTTTTTAGGCTTTTTTAGTTAGTTTTCGAGTTTTCGCGATAACTAGTGGTTTTCATTTGAGCCTTCCCCTATATATATATATATGGGACCGCTAAAATGAGAACCAACTCCAGTTGTAAGAACCGTGAGAACTTTTTGATCCGGGGCGAGTTGGACCAAATTTTTTTTTTCATAAACGTAGATGATTGTATTATAAACACATTTGTAAAAAAAAAATTCAAAAAAAAAAATGTCGTGTGTGTAGTTTTGAACACCACAAGTTTGTGTTTACGGGTACCGTAAATTTTAAATAAAATTGACGGGTCCCGTAAACGCAAACTTTTGGTGCTCAAAACTACACACCCGAC
The DNA here is from genome assembly GCA_030545235.1 of Helianthus tuberosus. Taxonomy (NCBI): domain Eukaryota; kingdom Viridiplantae; phylum Streptophyta; class Magnoliopsida; order Asterales; family Asteraceae; genus Helianthus; species Helianthus tuberosus. Next base: position 72,128 of record JARYGA010019198.1, read on the forward strand.
ATTTTTTTTGATTTTTTTTACAAATGTATTTATAATACATGTATCTACGTTTATGAAAAAAAAATTTGGTCCACCTTCCCCCGTACGGTGTAGTTCTCACGGTTCTTACAACTGAAGGTGGTTTTCATTTTAGCGGTCCCCTATATATATATATATATATATATATATGATGAGAATCATTACAGAACACTAACTATTGCTAGAACAAAAAAAAAACAACTCTAAAACACTAAATTTTAGGATTTAAGGTTAATATTTATAAAATTTTATGTTTTTTACATTAATATGTGTATTATATATGTCACACCCCGACCACGTATAACACACAAAATGTGGCAGAAAACGTCGGGGAGTGTTGTAACAGAATTAATTGTTTCATAACCATGGCATTCAAAGTTGTATTTTATTTATCAACATAAGAGTTACATTGTCTTAAACATGAAATAAAGAGTTCAGAACATAATTAAACTAAGTCTATCTTCATTTTATGTCTCTAAGGCATAGGTCCGCCCTAGTGTCACGATCATCATCCTATGCAAAAGCTCCTGAAAACACATGTGAAAATAGGTACGTCAGCATAAAAATGCCTGTGAGATACATAGGTTTTGTGAAAATAGGATTCATGACTTAAGTTTAAGAAAAAAAAGTTGTTTAGCAAAAGTCAGTCATGAACCTTGTAAATTGTTTTGTTTTGTAAATCATTTAAAAAGCGGTAAGATCGAATGATATGTAATATAATACAAACACTTATATATAGGAAGTACCAGCGGCGTATCCACCATGCTTGTATCATATTACTCACATCTCGTTACTTAAGTCACTTAAACAAACCACCAATGTAATAAGTCTATGTTTAAACCAATTGTCAAAAGTCCTTGTATAAATTATATCAAATGTTAATAGTCCAAAAGTAGTCAAGTAATGTGTAACAAATGTTATGTATTGTAAGTAAAGTATTGTCACATAAACCAAATGTAGAAATGTACAAAACAAAGTATTTTGAATATATCAAAAAGTTATGTTTTGCAAAGTAATGCATGTTACATTGATACAAACATTTATGTGGTAAGTTAACGCATACATTCAAGCCTTGAGACAGTCGGATAACCCTTTTAGCCAAGGTTATCAAAAGAAATGTTTTCGGATTCAGTAATTCCTTACATCCAAACAAACCCGAGATGTCAGGAATGGGATTTGTCAAGTCCTATGGTACCAGTACTTACTACCGAGCGGCGTAGCTAATGTTAATGAACGTATATAAGTCTCGTTTGTGCAAACCAAATGTTATAGCAGTTGTATGCATGTCATATGAAAACAATGTACTAAGTATGCTAAGTTAACATACAAAGCAGAAAAGTCTTGTAAATCAATGTGCTATCATGCTATCAGTTAACATACATAGCAGAAATGCAAAGTAAAACAATGTACTAAGTATGCACACAATGGACATACATAGCATGAAATGTAATGTAAAACAATGTACTAAGTATGCACACAATGGACATACATAGCATGAAATGTAATGTAAAACGATGTACTAAGTATGCACACGATGGACATACATAGCATAAAGTGTAATGAAATTATGTACTATAAATGTACTAATGAACATAGTAAGTATATAATGTGAAAACATGGAAAGCACGAAAGTAACAAGTAGGCACATGTGTTTCACCCCAAAACAGTTTGAAAACGGTAAAAGAGGGGTCTATGTACTCACTTGAGATTGCTTAGTAGTCCTTGAGTAACAACCAAACAATGCTAGAGATCACGGATATCAAACGGCACCTAATATAGGTAACTACATTAATAAACCAGACCTAAATCGGAAGATCGGATAGAATGAGGGCTCGTAAACCAAATGAGTATGGTAACTCATGTAGTATGGTTTAACAAAGCCTACATACTAAATGAAACCTAACCTAAGTGCTTACGACCCATTACGACCCGTCTAGGTAGCTTATGCTACTTTAACGCGTCGTTCGCGTAAAACGCGTTCGGAAAGCCTAACTAATCCTATGATAAGTAAAATATGCCTTAACATGTCTAATATTGTTACCAAATCAGTTTAGATACCAAAAGTTATGTTACATATGCTTAAAATGAATTTTGGCGTAAAAAGGGCATTTTGGTAATTTACCTAAGGCATATAAACTACCTATCATACAACTACTTAAACGAAGCGACCATAAGGTATAACCTCGGAAGGTTATTCCCTATATACTATGGTCACCTAATGTGTTTGGTCGGATCCTAATGATCGACCAAATGGGTCGGGTTCGAAAGTATAAGCGATTGTTTAGATCGCTTACCTTACGACCCTATATAAGCACTAAACTAAAAGTGACGAGCTAAGCATATTAAAACATGCTTAACTAAGTTTAGAAAACAGGTTTGGTATCAAAACAAACGGTTTTGATACCTAAGAGTAGTTTGGTTACAAAATACGCAAGAATACGCATTCTGGCCGAAACTACGACTCGTCACTGAGCCTTGATAACGTGGTAATCAGTAGGTATAGTCACTAGGGACTATAACCATCGTGATCACGCTCACGTTATGAAGTTCAAACGAACTTCGCATCGACCATAAACTGGTCAATGCAGAAAGTCAAACATAGTTCGACTTTCGGACTAGAAAAGCGATAAAAGAACGAAGGAACACTTACAATGGGTCCCCGCTAGTAAATCTTGATCGAGTAGCTCAGGTATGAAGTGATTTGCTTCAACTTAGAGCACTTTTGATCAGATTTGTGAGGAATGAGTGAAGTTGAGGTGGGTATTTATAGTAAATGGACAACCGTTAGGATCGTTCCTCGAATAACGTGATCGAATCTCATCCGTACAAGTGTTGGAATGTTGTGGTAGCTCATTTTGCCCCCACCACAAGAGTTTGACATGTGGCATTGGCCCTTGGAGGGTTTAAGGGCTGTTAACAGCTGAAAAAAATGACTTTTGCTGATCAGAAGGGGCCTCGCGTGACGCCTAGGGGGCTAGGGGTCACGCTAAGGTCCACCTAATCAGCAAACACTTTCCAATGTTCCCCTTTCAGTCCCCGTTGCGTATTAAGGCCATTTCCGACATGTTTAAGGCTCGTTAAGCCATTTTCAAGGCTCCAAAAGGATGCCTAAACATTGTGGACATGAAGCATGCTCAAAAATATGCCGGATGTCAGTTCGTTTGGTCGTACGATCGCGATGTTTGCTTAATTACGACGGAATGCGCATAAGCGCGAAAAAAGATCCAAATTGCGCGACGAATGGATTTTTCTCATGCCAAACACTAAAATAAAATATTTTAGTGCTTACATAAATTTTTGGATGTCCGGATGTATTCAGAACGTAAGTTATGCGCGAAAATGCAAACTTGTGCACTTTTTGACGCTTTTAGTCCCTGAATGACCCAAAAGTTTATTTTAGCACACCGAACCCCTCAAAGCCTATTTCTAAGCTATGTAAAGGATATTTAAGGTGTGTTTAACTTATGGTCATGTTCCGGAATGTTCGCTACAGTTCAAATTGGCATACTTTCGTAGTTTGTCAAGTTTAGTCCCTGTAAGCGAATTAACTTGTTTTTGCTATACCAAAGCCTTCAAAACTTATTTCTAAGTTATGTAAGGGTTATTTAAGGTATGTTAAGCATATGTTGATGTTCCATAGTATTTGTCGCATTAAACTGATTACGTTTACGCACCAGTTTGCGTATAACTCTCCAGAAAGCGATATAGAGTTTGAAATTGAATAAAAGTCAAAACATGAAAAATGTAAAACACAACCAAACAAACATTGGGATCAAATAACATTGTTTTATTGATAACTGAACTGTTCACAATGATTACAAGCACAGATGTTACAATATATACATAAAAAACCATATATTTTTACCTACTCATAGCCTACATACATGTTGGTAACTTAACCTATAAATAACCTGCATATGTGTAGGTTATACACAAAGTGAAAATTTTTTATATTTTTTTTTGAATTATGGTGTAGGAAATAATAAATCTTACATTTGTAACATTTTTATTTACATCATAGGCTTTTCGAATTGAAAAAATGAGTGATTTATTGTGTTCTGCGTGTTCTCGCGATATTTAGTGTTCTGCATTGAATCTTCCCCTATATATATAGATAGGGTCACGGTAAAATGAAAATTTATACGAGTTCTGAGAATTTAGAAAACTTGGCTTTACGAAAAGTTTTTTCAAAATTTTTTTTTACCAAAAATTCAAAAAAATCAACTTTTAAAAAAAAGTAGTTTTTTTTATTTACATCAACAGTAAATGCTGTAAAAAGCTGATGTCCTATAAGGAGCCGAAAACACCATTTCAATTTTTTTTGTTTCTTTTACGGATGTCTTTGTAACATCCTAATATAGGGGTGTGAAAAAGATGGGGGCAAAACTTGCACGAGAAGGTCGAGTTCTCTAAATTCTCACAACTCGTAGGAGTTTTCCCTTGATCCTCATCCTATATATATATATACTAGTGGGAAACACGCGCGTTGCTGCGAAATCGATAATATGAAAATATTATAATTTAAACCGTAAAAAAAATCCCATACAAGTTATAGATCTCATCGGTATATTTATCCGGCTATGCAAACCATCAAAATAAACAAAAGGAATTAAATTTCTTATCAAGGTTTCATTCTTTATATTGTAGCCAACAAGCCAAGCTTTATCAATATACATTAAACTTGCTCTTTAGTTTTTTTATTATTTTATTTCCTTTTTTTGTTAAAATAAATATAATTAATTATACACTATGAAATCAATGATATATGGTTGTCTTGTAAATCATTTTTCTCAAAGGAATAATTATGTATCATGTGGTTATTAAACCAACTCTTTACGAAATCATTTTATAAATGTCATTTATAACTTTGGCATCTTTACCGTATCATAAGTTTTATAATGTGTTTTCTTGGTCAATTTCTCTTTTATACAAGTTTATAATGACTCTTTTCGTCTTTTGTTTGTTTTTAAAGATTTATTTTTTTCCTTCATTTTTTATTTTATTTAAACATGAAAGGTTAGATACGTTTTTTACATGAAAACTAAAACGGGCAAACTGGTTTTGGCTAGTTTGACCCGTCCAACCATGTCCGTTAAACTGGCCAAATCAAGTCTTGTGGAATGTGAGTAAATAAATGTTAAAATAATCTTTATTGGCTTATACCTGATAGCAATGTCATGAATGACCACAAACATGTTAGCAGCTACAATAAGCCATTTAGACTTCTGTAATGAAATAAGAACATTATGTGCCACATCATTCCAAATATATAGTATCAAATTAAAGCAACCAGAAAATAGCACAATGCAACTACAATATAAGCCACAACGATCCCTCTCCACATGGATCCCTTGGAAGGCTTCTAAGGTGTCGAAGGGATTGTTGCCTGGATCTCTAGCACAACATTATGGCCTGCGTATGCTAATGCCGCGTCAACCAAAGCGCTGAGAAAATCGAAGGCGGATTCTGACGGGTTCTTCCCTTTGTACCCGTATTGTACATTTTCTTGCATCCCCTTGCTAAGAGAATATATCCAGACAATTGTGGAGTAAGTGTTTAGCATAATTAATCACATTCATTAGTTGGATAATTTAGTTCAAAAGGATTAAAAACAACAAGTTTGACAACCTTTCAAAAGCGATTAAGATAAGTTACTGAGTTACATCTCACAGTTAAAAGATAAATTTAACATATTAAACAAAATGACATGCTTTGAGAATAGTTGCACAATGCTCAATGATAATCCATGGAATCGATTTAGCCTTAGAAGCTCATACCTGACGTAAATGCACGAACAAAACAAAAACACAAAACCATAAAGCTCATAAAAATTGATTTATACAACACATTAAAACTTACAAAAGTCAAAATTTTTTACCGGAATAAATAAACGAAGGGAACCAGATCCAAATCTGAGTTGATGGCGGTTGAAATTGATGTCAGTTGAAATCCATATTTGAGGTGGCCTTATTCGTTTTTCCATCTCCTCGGTGGTGGTGATTACCGGTATAGTTTCGTTGGTCGGGAAAAACGATTGTCCGACGAGCTACAATGGTTACACAGTTGATTTGAAAAAGCATTCACGTGTCCTCCGAGACTGAAAACTCCAATATAAAAATACATACAAAGTGTGAGGAGATAAACGGAGAATCAGTTCAAAGAATCAATTAGGATATTAACTGATTATGTGACAACCCGAACTTCCAAGGTTAGTCTTGTAATCTGGACTCCTCGTTACCCTTTCCTAGGTGTTAGAACGTCCTACTTGGTTGTTATTACTTCGTTAAACTTAAACATTTGTTAACTCGGTTAAATGACTTTTTGGCATTTGTTTGGGCTGCGCACATATTGAGCTACACGATACTACTTTACAGTTTCACACCATATCGGCCCAAATGCATTAACTGAGCCCAACTAGCTTTTATTATATTTTGATCAATCTGGCCCAACATGAAAGCTGCATAATCTGATGGTAATTCGGCCCAAGTGTGTAACAGTCCATTTGTTTTAATAGTTAACCTTATATATGCAATTGTACGTAGCTTCTTGAAAATCTCTAATCGCAAACAACAAACCCTACCCCCTCTCTCTCTCTCTCAATTCTTGTGAACGGCAGGCCCCTTCACACTCGGGCCTTTCAATCTTGTGTTCTGGACTTCGGTCAGTATATGGAATCTTTATTATTAATCTGTTTATTGTTCTTGATGATGACATGAATTATGCCCATATGTAATATTATATCTGTTAATATGTTACATGAATTCTGGTTGATTAGGATGTGTGTGAGCCGATTGGATAGTAAATGCTAGTAATAATCTGATGATATTGGTGTGTTATGTTCATACTTGGGCTATGATTGGTAATGAGGAATAAGTGAACCCTTATGTTGCGATTTTTCTGGTCGAAACCATATGTGATATTATGAACGATGATGATTACGTGAACCCTCATGAAGTTGTTGTACATGATTACTGATTACGTGATATGTGTTATATGATGTGATGATTAATAAGTATGTGACAGATGATGAATAATGCTTGCTAGGATATGAAATTTGGATTGATTCAATTATATGCTGAAACTGTTATAAGTTGTATATGATGATCTATAAGTTGTACATGATTAATGCTTGCTGAAATTTGGTTGCGCTGGGTTCGAAGTGGGCTGCAAACCCGGTGTGCGGACCACTGATTTGGGCCATCGCACACCACCATAAGAACCGCATTGGGCTATTAAATTGTTATTAGGATAGTATGATTATGATACAAAACTTCCTGTGATCTAAATGGTTATTGCATGTCACGAGTTAATGCTATAATTTGTGATATTGGGGAATTATTATTGGGCTGGTGGTTTAAAGGATTGGGCCGGCTGGGTTTATTTGAATCATTGATATGGGCCGCAACCTATGTTGATCATTTAATGGGTCGCTCAAGTTAAAGGGGAGGGGACTACTGATTTGTATGTGCACACTTTAGGATATTGACGGATCAACTGTTGCGTGTTCTGTACATACGAATTAATGTGACGGACCGGCTTATGAACTAAGCCTATGCTAGAGACTATTTGATATGTTATGGCTTGAACTTCACGTGTGTGCTACATGTACGATAGTTGTGTGCTATGTGAAATAGAAATGCGGGAATTAATTGTATATGAAATATGCAATCTTTGTGCACATAAAAACTGATCGTTACCGATAGCCATGATAGGACGCGTTTGACCAACTGGTAATTAAGTAGACAATCTTACCGAGCAAATCAAAGGTGAGTTCACTACTCTTGAGCATGCGTCCCGGTGGTTGGGACAGTCAGTGGGTATCCCGGAGAGGGATAAGTATTTTGGGTAAAACTGGAATATTGGATAATAATCTCACTCTATCACTCTTAAGTCCCATCTTTTGTTACCGGGGAGGTAACGGGGTATTGGTTAGTAGCGCTACTTAGGTTTGGCACCCTCACCTCGTACCGGAGAGGACGGGTGTGAACTAATGACCCAGTCATGCCTAGTGTTTTGATAGGAGCACTGGGGAACGGGCAAAACATACATCAGGAGCCGTCTTGTTCAGTATCGAGATATTATCAATATTACTTTTGGATTTGTGAATGAACTGGAATAAACACTTGGTAACTAATGTTTTCGAAAAGCTGTGAACTCACCAGCGTTGTCTGATACACTTGTTGCATGCTCGCAGGTCCTTAGATGTTTTGGAATTGGAACTTGCTGTTTGGAGTAGCTGGAGTGGTCATGGGTCGACAGGAGGGATTCATGTGATTGAACTATTGATATCATACATTGGTTTTTGAAACAGTTTAACATTGGTTTACTATTTGCTTCCGCTGAACATATTGGTTTTCATTTAAACTCGTTAATGGTATTTTTCATTAATAATGGAGGATTTTATTTTGAAACTTGTATGGGTTCAAGGTAATTAGTGGCTTGTTGTTGGTACGTCACACACCTAACAGGGACTTTCCCTAGGTGGTATTTTGGGGGTGTGACAGATTAGTCATGATAGAGTTGGGCTCTTACCAGATTTTGAATCGCGAAGGTAAAAGATGATTTTATAGTGATTCATATTAAATTTCACCATTAATTGCTCCCACAATTTAATAGGTCATTTCAATTGATCATCAAATTTTCCCATTGAACACCATAACCGACGATACCACCCTTCAGTTTGCCCTTTAAACTTTCTTCATCATTAAAGGAGGTATAATAATTGCTGCTCAAGGAATTGTCTAAAATACCCCACCAAGTGTCTTAAATTATGAGTACTTGACCAATCTACCCCTCTAAAATGTGTTGATCTCCTTTGTACATGTTGCTTCAATATTTGTACGTGTGGTAAAATTACAATCTTGTCCATCACATTTGCTTTATATAGTATTATATATATATATATATATATATATATATATATAAGAAACTCACTTGAGTTAAGAAATGTGACGGTTCGGGTTTTCCCTTCATGTTCCACCTACATTGTAAACGTATGAAGTAAATGGAGAAGAATTGTTATGAATAACTTGACTCTTATATGAAATACATGAAAATGTGTTTGAATAATTATGTGAGGTGATGTTATGAGAAAACATTGTTATTAAAATAATCATAGCCCGCACACTCGAGTCACTCGCACGTTTTTAAATGGTTGACAAGATATTTTATGGGAATAAACAGCTGTACACTCTGCTGACTCGCACACTGGTCCCAGACCGCACCCTCTCCTGATAGGCTCTTGGCCCAATGACAGACCGGACATGGGTCGCACACTGGGTATAAATGCCCTATGCTGCCAAAAACCCTAACATTCTTGCCAATCACTTGACGGCAACAATTTCCAAAATTATTCCTTCCCCTTTTGGCAAGCTTTCCACTTTTGGAACCCTAGAAATTATTCTACTCCTTCCCTTTTCAAAGACCTACGGCACACACTCACCCATCATCATTAGCAATCATTCTCCTTATTCTCTTCTTTGAAGATCTCACTCATCCTTGCACACTTTTGCTTCATAAACTTCATGTTAGTAAACTGCTGGTCCCAGTTGGACTTAAAAACTTTTTTTTCACGTAATATGGCAAGTGATTTCAACAAATATGAAAATAGCGTGCGGAAATAGAAATCAGACTTTCAAGAAACAAGACCTATAGAATTTTCAAGTTTATATCACTTTGAAACAAAATGGTTTACAAGGTGATTGTGATGTTATTATCTATTACAAACGAATACTTGTGTAATTCTGAGGTGAAAGGACAATGGAGTTTTTATTGTATGTATTGAATGCTTGCTTAACTCATCATCCTTTGCTTGAAGAGCTTTCTATTTATAGAAAGCCCATGGGCATGAATAAACATTTGTTTATTCATGCATATGTCCTGCAAAAAGTAGCTTCTTAACATATTCATTGAATCCAATTATCAAGTTGCTTTAGTCATCATGAGATCCAATAATTTCAAGTTGCTTCGGTTATAGTGGCTGTGTAGAATTCGTTTAGACAAGTGAGGTTTATCAGAATTTTTGATAACCACTTCATCAGAAATTCTGATGAACAAATCATCAGAAAGTCTGATGATCATATTTACCAGAAACTAATGATATTTCATCAGAAATATCATCAGATCCATCAGAATGGTCCTTTCTGATAATCTTCTCTTGTTCTTGATCAGCTTCTGATTCTTTGAAAAAGATGTGTTGTTCTTTTCAAGCGTCCTATCTGGTTTCTTCTTGTTGTTTTATCTTCAGGACATTATCTTCTTCTTTAGATCAGGCTGAATAAGTTTTTCTTCAATACTTACATAAAAAGTTTCCTAACAGTTTCCCCCTAAGTATTGTAAGAAAAACAACTATCTATATCAAACATAAACAAATTTCAACCAAACTTAAAACATAATTCAAACAACCAAATTAAGAAAATCCAAACAAGTTCAAAAACAAAAATAATGTTTCCCAAACAGATTATAAATTCATGAATTTATCAATTGATCTTTAGCCCACTTTTGTAAGTGTCTCCTGGCTTCAACTTTTTCTTGTAATCAATCTTCTTGTGAGTTGCTTTGTATAGTTCTTTATACCATCCTCTTGCTTCCTTCCATCTTTCAATAGTATCTTCAATTGTATTCTTCAGCTGTTCATTCTCCTTTCCTTTCTTCTTGAGCTGCTCTTGTTTTTGATTCATGTAGTTCTTGATGTAGTTTAGGGTCTGATTTGAATACCTGTTAATTTCATTGATTCTGAACAGAGCTTTCTCATCATTAGCATCTTTGAAAACCACTGACATTTCAGGTGTATCAAAGATAGCTCCAGTTCTTGCTTTGGATAGGATTTCAGCTGGAATGGTGTTGTTAGGAGGAGATGTTTGTACTTTCCTGCTATACTCAAAATTGATGCACAAGTCAAAGTCTGCCAATGCAGCTCTTTGATATATTTTCTTTCCTGCTTTCTTGATGCTATTAAGGGCTCTTCCTATGTGTACTATGTTGCCATTTTCTTGATCAATGATTTGTTTCATCTTTACTAAGCTCAGTGGATTAATTTCATCAGCCAGATCTCCATCAGTAATAGTTGTTGTAGTTCCATCTCCTCTGATCAATGTATACTTGTTCTGCTCATAAGTTCCCATAACTCTACCTTGATAACTTACAGTGCTAATTTTCTCAATACGAACCGCTGGATTTGTAACAGGATTGTGCATGAGTTCCCAACTTCTCTGTCCTCTTATTTGAATGATGTTTGAGTTTACTAGAGAGAGTTGAATTTCCTGTTTATCCTCCTTATCATTCCAGTAGAAGTTCTTCAAGTGTTCTTCAGGGTACATCATTGTGTGTTGATCAGGTTCCAAGAGTGAGAATTCTTTTGGCTTTCCATCTGGAGCTTCTCTGATTACTGTTTTTGGTCTTTTTGAGGATGTCACTTCATCTTCCCTTTTTCTTTTCTCTGCTGCATTAAATTGTCTGCTGAATTCTGTTTCATCAGTGAGAGCTATGGAAGATGATTCAATTGGAATTGCTGCTTATGTCAGCATCTTTAATCTGTCTGGCTTTGGCACATTTGGTGGAAGACCCATGGGTTTTTGTACATTTGGAGGAGGGCCCATGATTTGTTTTTGCTTTTGTGGTGTTGAAGTTTCTGGTTGTTTGGGTGGTTCTTGTTGAGAGACTTCTGGTTGTTTGGACTGTTCTTGTTGAGAAATTTTTGGTCCTCTTACTGGTTCATCTTGTGGAATTTAAGCTTTCAATTCATACAAATCAATCTTTGCCAGTTTGGCAACATTATACTGCAACCTCTTTACTAACCATTGAACATTAGTAAGAGTTTGAGCATTTATTTCTCCTTGTTTCTGCATTTTTTGAAACTCCAGTTTATCTTGATTTTTCTGTGTAGACCATTCCACCATCAATTTTTCAAGAGCCTCTGCCATGCTGCTTCTATTGGCTCTTAGGACTTGAATTTCTTCTAGAATCCTCCCAGTACTTGAACTTTCTTTGACACTTTCAACTTCTGCCATTTTTGTTTTGATTTCTTGAAGTTCTTTGACAGCTTACTCAAATTCTGATGACTTTTCTCTGCTTTTTGATGACTGCTGAAGTTTGTTGAGAGCTGCAGTATTGACTTCTGTTTGTTTCTTCACAGTTTCAACAGTTTCTGATAAAGCTTCAATATCAGATCTTTGGTTTCTGATCTTTTCCAGTATCAGATCAAGATTTTCTTCTGTTGCTGTCTTTCCGGTATAGACAACTGTGATGTCATCAAGCTCCTTGTGAAGTTGTTCTGTTGACATAGTTTGTTGTTGTTGGGTAATAGGAGGAACAACAGATGTTCCACCTCTAACACCAGCAGAAGACACACTTGCTGCTGTTTTAAGGTTGTCAGGTTGGTAAGAATCCCAATCCTCCATACCCCAACCAGAATATTGAAACCTATTCAAATCCGGGTTTTCCTCATTTCCTTGAACCCTTTCAGGTTCTCCATGAGTTGTTGAGAAACTCTTGTTTTTCTCACCCAGGTTTCCTTGATCAGTAAACTGATCTCCACTTGTTGCCACCTCATTCTCCTCCTCATTTTCTGATTCTGAGAATAGGTCTTTGGATTCACTCACAACTTGTTTTTCAGAAACAGTCACTCTAGGTTCTATAATATAATTGCCCTGAATTGATTCACCAGAATCACTATCAGAATTTTAAACAACATTAAATTTAGAGTGTTGTGCACCTGTTTCTCCCATGTGTGAGATTTCTGCGTGATGCTCTTCTGCCAATGGACTCATTTGTACATCTTCATCACCTTGTTGAGGTTCTGATTGAGCCTCCTGCTCTGTTTGTGGTGCACTTGATTCTTGGGCATCATGCTCCATTAGGAACACACTGTCATAAACTGCTGCATTTTCTAGTCTTTTGTTCAACAACTTTAAATACTCTGCCCTATAGAGTGAATCCTCTGGTATCAGATTCATCATACTTTCTGATAAGGCAGACACATCAAAATCTGATTTCCAGAAACCCAATGTAAACCATGGTCTCATCACCTTAGTACTCCACGTATTTCCTGATGCAGGAATTTCCATATTCCTTTCAGAAAATGCATCAAAAATCATGATTGACAAAAATCTGGGAAACGGTAGATGTGAATCTATTCTCCCAGTGTTGGTCAATATTGATCTTCTGATCAGATTAAAGATTTCTTCTCCAAAATCAATGTTCATCCCTGTGATGAGGCTGAACATGATTGTCAGAACATTTCTATTAATCTGATCTGATCCCCCAATTTTTGATGATAAGCATTTGTTTAAGATCTCCATCAACACTTGCCAGAAGGCAGGTAATTTGTTTCTTTTAAAGTCAACAATTTTGGAGATCTTTACCTTGTATCCCATCACAACATCAAGCTATGCAAAAATGCCATATTTTGTTGGTGCTTCATCATAATTTTGGCTTATAGGCAGCTCCAAGCATTCCCTTATCTTTTCTGGTGTAATTACAATGAAGATATCTCCCCACAAGTGTGTTGTCAGCTCGTTGGAATTTGAGTGTTCGGGTGTCTTCACCACTTGTTGTATAAGCTTTTCTGGTACATCTCTTGTCTTTGTTAGGGCTTGAGCAATAGGACACCTTGTCAGAAATTTGATCAGGATTTGGCACATCATGACGTATTCTCCTATGTTGGTGTTCATAGCTTCATTGCTGCTTTTCAAGGGAAGGAATTCTGCTTCATTGATGAATTGAACGGAGTGTTCAATTGGTGGCATGTTGATGTTGATTGTGGCCATGGTGATTTTGAGTTTTGTTTCGAAAAGGATTTTTAGGGTTCTTGCTTTTGAGGATGGAAGTTGAAGGTGGAATGCTTTGCCGTTTGCAAGATGTATTTATAGTGTTTTGAGACAGAGATCTTTGAGTATTTATCGTGGGTTGTTTGTATTTAAGGTGGTTTATGACACCTTAATGATGTTTTAATCCGTTGAGGAAACAGCCATTTTACAAAACCTTTGGTATATCTTCGAAAATTTTGATACAAATCTTTTATTAAAAATCGGATATTTCAAAGATTTACAAGAAAAACACTAACATCCAACTTGCACCTTTTCTTCCCGTGGGACCCTTTTATTGTAGAAAGGTCCAATAAAACCCTTTTTTGAAACTGACCTAGTTCCCAAAAAGTCCTTGTGATGATATATACCATAAAATCCTTTTAAGTGTTGGATTTTCTCTATTCTTCATCATAATTTATTGGATTCAAAATTTAGAGATTGAATCATAGATTTTTTTTTATGAGATAAGAGGGAATAAGTAGAGTTTTGAAGATATTACTTACATAGCATTTCTGAACTTCACATCTTTGCTCTGATCTTCAAGGAGTGTTTGTTGTGAAAAATTTCACAACAATTTATCATCATTTTTTGTTTCATCCTCTTGAAGATAGATTGTCCAGGAAAATTTTCAATTTTGACAGAAACTTTCTATGAATCTTTTTCTACTTTGTCACAAGTTTCTTTGTCATTGTTTTAAATCTGATTTTAAGCAATGTTATCTGATCTTTCTTCTCATTTTTCAGTTGATTTATCAGATTTTCTATTTTTTTAAAAGATTTTCAGATGATTTATCAGATTTTCCGGTGAATCTTCAGATTTTCTCATAAGTTCATCAGATCCATCAGATTTTCTGATTTTTACCAGATCTCTTTATACTTCATCAGATTTTTCATGATTTTAACAGATATGCCATTTTACTTCCCCCTAGATCTATTGTGATGTTTTTCTTTGAAAAATAAGAAAAATATATACTATTCAAACAAACAACAAAAAAAAAAACATACAATAAAAAGAAAAACTACTCATTATAGAAACAAGTAGCATACACCCATAGATAGGTTCTGCGTCCACTGTGATTACGTGTTGGAAGTAGGTAGGGAACATTCAAATCTTCTTGTAAAACAACCTGGGCCCTGGGGTACTAGTTTGTTACTCCTCCGAAGTCTAGCTAGCTTGTTATCACCTTGGTCACAAAACGAGGAAAGATCAGAAAAGGTTGACGAGTGTGCATGTTTGCTTCCAAATATCTCATGAGAAACTTGGAGAAGTTGTATGGTTTCTCTTGTACAACTGCATATACCACTTCCATCAGCCTATAAGACAGCTCATTGAAGTGTCCAATCTTCTTTGAGAAGCAGACACTGAGCTGTGTTACAAAATACTGGTATGGTGGAATAAAACCAGATTTGCTGATCTGCCTTGAAAGGTTGGGTGTGCGATAACCCATTTCCTTCAGGGTTTCCTCCAGCTTTTCCCTTGGGTCATCAGTCAACTGGAGGGCATCTCTAAGAATTTCCTCCTTTAGAATGATTGTCCTATTCATCACCTTGCTTTGTATCCACATGCTGGTGCCTCTGTAGACGGTGTCTACATTCCACCAAAACTCTTGATGGAGTGTGGGGTAGATAATGACAGGTGTTGATATAGCATGGCCCAAAGGACTTTGCTTTAACATGTTGTACACCACCCGACAATCCACCCATGCAGGACCTTCAAGCTTTGACCTTAGTCTAAGGTTGTGTGTGGTGTGAAGGATAAGAGGAAAGTGTTCGGTTCTGATTTCTTTTGCCATTTGAGGTTTTTGAGAGTGAAATTTTCTGAAAAAGTTTTGAAGTGGAGGTTTGATGAAGAAAGTCTTCAGGAGTTTGTTAATATATATAGATGAAAGTGATAGTTATGCCATAAATGGTATTAACAACTCAAGATTTTCTTTTTCCTTTTCTTTCTCTTCATTTAATACGATATCTGTGTTCAGAAGCTAAGTGACAGAGTATAAGCCCCCGTTTGTGAGATGCTTTTATGTTGCATTGAATAACTAGGCGGCTAGTTTTATAGCCCCTAATCATTTTTATGCCCATGTGTCTTTTGAAAGATGACGTTGCATGCTTTGGAAGTAGAAGTGAAATGAATTTTTGCAGAAAATTTTACCTGTGACGGTTGATTTTCCCTATGGTGGCTTTGAATTTATCTTAATGCAAGTGGCCTTTCCCTCTTTTTGATTTTTTTTATTTAAACTATGCAAAGTAAAAAAAATTAAAAAACAGATGATCTACAGTTATGTGTTTATACAAATATGAGATATGAATAAAGATGGTGAAATTCATGAAATTTTCTGATAATCAGTGATGATTCTGATGTTTTAACAGATTTTCTGATGTTTTATCAGATTTTCTGATGAATCAACAGATTTTCTAGTAAATTATCAGATTATTGATAATTTATCAGATTTTCTGATATTTCATCAGATTAATGGCTTTCTTTATCAGAAATCTGTTGTTTCATTCTTTGATCATCAGAATTTTTGTTTACACCCTGATTATCTGCTTTAGACTCATCAGTTTGATTTTCATTTTGTGACTTTGTGTTTTCTGAAATATCTTCATCCTTTATGTTAACCATGCTAAGTTTGCTGATTAGAAAATTGTGTCTCTTTTCATCAAGAGGTTTTGTAAATATGTCAGCAATTTGGTTTTCTGTTGGAACAAAGTACATCTCTATGGTACCTTTTTGAACATGATCCATTATGAAGTGATATCTGACATCTATGTGCTTGGTTCTAGAGTGATGAACTAGATTTTCTGTAATTGCAATTGCACTCTTTGAGTCACATAGAATGGGTATTTTTGTCAGATTTACTCCATAATCCTTCACCTGAGT
>JARYGA010019199.1:0-29114 GCA_030545235.1 Helianthus tuberosus
AACAGATCACCTGAAACATGTTTGAAAATGGTTTTGTCAGCGGGAAATACTGGTGAATCATTCTTTTTACTAAAAAGACCCGTTTGTTATAATTTACAGTATTAAGAGAGATTACAATGTTTCAGCTATCAACCAACTACCCACAGTATTTGTCACACGACCGGATCTGTGACTATGGTCATATCACCATTGGCCACCCGTTTGTCCAATGGCAAAGATTATCAAGTAATGTATACAAAACCCCACATACTGTCTGTAATTTGGTGATTACATAAACTTAATCCCTGTAATTATAACCTTGAAAATAAACCTTATTTTGAAAGTAATTTGATAAAAAGAGAATGACTCACATTGCAGATTTAATTGAGCAGAGCCTAGCCTACTGATTAGCCTTTTAACCTAAATTAATAACATGCACACGAACTCGGTTAGTAACTAATACAGCATTTACGATAACTCACTAGATTAAAACCTTCACAACGAATGACAAAGTGCGATACTTAAACATCCATTGAATTAACAACGAATGAAAAAGCATAAACCCTAATGTGGGCAGCACTTAAACATCCATTGGATAGTTTAATCGATCGGACATTGAATCGTAGCAGCGATCGAGTTAATACCCGGTATCGGAGCAGCGCCTCGCTAATAATATATGAAATTTCGACTTCAGAGTAATATCAATTTGTTTTTGAAAGTTTTGATCGACACCAGTGGATTGTGAAAGTACCGGGCTATTTATAGGTAAAATTAGGGCCTGGCGCGGCCCACGTAACCCATCCCCTATATCTTACGCGGCCCGCGTGGCCGCCCAGTCTATGTATAGCCTTGACCAGTCACGAGTAGGTTAGCCAGCTGGACACCACGTGGCTCGGAACACTTATCCGGTCAAACCATGTCTTGACGCGGCCCGCGTAAGATGAGCTTGTCTCTTACGCGGCCCGCCTGAAACCTATTATTCTTGTTTTTCTTGATTTTTGATGTAGGATAAGGTTTCAGGGGTTCGGTTTTTCACTTACGGTTATTTTTTAGGAAAATTTTGAGAGTCCTTACAAGAAGGAATAAGGAAGGTGATCTATGCGACTTTGGAGAAGAAGAAGAAGACGGTTGAGGAGATTGTGAATGAGAGTGAGAAGCTGGTAAATGAGGTGAAGAAAGCTGATGAGAAATTTGAGGAAGCTGTTGGAGAGAAACAACAGATGTTTGAAGAAGATCGGACTCAACAAGCAAAAGAAGCCACAGTGCCAATCACTGAGGTAACAACTCAAAATGATTCTTCTGATAAAAAAATGAACAACAGTACAAGAAATGCATGGAAACGTCCAGTGCTTGTACTGAAAAAGATGAAAAGTTTAAAATAAGAGACATAGAATTCACTAAAATAGAAAGGATTTTCAAAGATAAATGTCACGAAATGATTGAAAATGAAAAGTTTTTGAAACAAGAAAATGAAAAGCTGAAACAAAAATGTGATGATCTTGAAAAAGAAAATAAAATACTGAAAGAAAAGTGTTCAGCTGTTTGCAACGAATGTGTTTCAAAAGATAAAATAATTCAAGAATTGCAAAAAGAATATGATGGAATGAAATTGTCATATCATACTGTAAAAGAAGCGTATGAAACTTTGAAAAGTAAAGTCAAAAGTTTAGATGATAGATTGTGTGCATGTCAGAAAAACACTAAATTTCTTGAAGCCAGATTTGAAGGAAAACAAATGGTTTTAAATCAATATATTGATGATGTCGCTAAGCTTAAACAAGAACTGGCAGATAAAGAAAAGTTGGTCAATAAATTGCAAAGTTACCATGCGTCTTCATACATTCTGGAACGTATTTTCAACATCACACCTGATGGGAAAGAGTCAGAAAAGAACAAAAAGGGAATTGGTTCTGAATACCATCAGGTTCCACCACCGTTGGAGAATAATTATACATTCTATTGATGATAAAATATTTAAAAATGACTTTTTGTGTAAAAAGAGGAAATGATAGTACATCAGTAGACAATCACAGTATGCTAAAGAAATGGAAAGTCAAATGTGATAAACGGTCTCACTGATGATATGCCAGTAGGTTTTTACACACTTAGTAGATTGTTTTCGAGATATAAACCTAAATATCAAATACTTACTTATCTCGTGGGGAACATCTCTCGGATATATAGGTAACCCCTGAAATCTTGTTTGAATGGATTTCTATTTCTGACATATGATATCTGGGGTATTATACCAGGACTACATTTGAAAATTTGAAAAAGCCAAAAACATGATAAAATATTCAAAAATGAGTTTTTGTGTAAAAAGAGGAAATGATAGTACATCAATAGACAATCACAGTACGCTAAAGAAATGGAAAGTCAAATGTGATAAACGGTCTCACTGATGATATGCCAGTAGGTTTTTACATGCTTAGTAGATTGTTTTCGAGATATAAACCTAAATATCAAATACTTACTTATCTCGTGGGGAACATCTCTCGGATATATAGGTAACCCCTAAAATCTTGTTTGAAGGGCTTTCTATTTCTGACATACTAGGTCTTTGTGCGTGATGATATCTGGGGTATTATACCAGGTCTTCTGATTTTGCGGGAGCAATAGTCTAGTCCTCGTATAATACTTTGCACTGCTTTAATAATAAAGCTCACCCTCAGCATAAAAAATGATGAAACATTGAAAAATGCTAATCATGTGCTGTTGAAGAATAGATCCCCAAACGGGACACACCTAAAGTCGAGCTATCATCTCTCTGATTTTGCGAAAGCAATAGCCTGAGCTCTCATGGCCTCGCATTACCCATTTACAGATATCATTAGTGTACATTCACCTGTAAGACTGAATATAGAAGTCTGGATGTAACACCCTAGTTGCTATTTAACGGTTTTACATTTAATTATCAAAAATAGGATGTATAGTTAGGACTACACATGCTATAAAAATACGGGTTTATTAAAACTTTTACAATTCATAAGTTATTTGACATAACGTGATCGGAATCGTCATTTAGATTTACTACAAGGCAATGTGCGGAAGCATGAATCTTTATCATGTTCGGTTCTTCGTTGAGCTTGATCGTCTTTCGGCATCCAAAATGTACCTACATTTCATAAACATGAAATGCTTTAGTCATACGGAATTAAAATGTGTCTAAACAAATCCGGTAATGATAATGGAAGGAAAAAGAATCCCAACGTTAAACTCTTGATCTCAAAACAAAGATTTCCAACTGGCCTCCACCGTAACTTACGGTGGGCACCGTAAGTTACGGTGGCCCCTGTATTACAAATCTCCTACCGTACTTCAGTAGACAACCACCGTAGCTAAATCAGCTCCACCGTATCTTACGGTGGACACCGTAAGTTACGGTGGTCCCTGCATTCAACCTTTCCATTTTGCCGTTTATTGACACGAAAACTTTCGTATCTTTCAATCCGCTTATCCGTTTGACCTACCGTTTCTTCCTACATGATTGTAATTTGATCCTCCATCATATGGGGTTTAAATCCAACATTCGGTTTAACAACATTTCAGACTTTTAAGTCTTCGGCTTATTACCCCTTTTACCAAATTTTTGACCCGTTCGATTCTTTATCAAACAAACAAGTTTGTTTGACCCTTATTTCTCATAAACCTATTAAATTCAATGATGTTTAACATATTAGGTTCCAATTACAGGTTCATATACCTTCTTAAACCCATTTTCACTCATAGGCTTATTTTGACCCGTTAAGGGTATTTAAGCATATTTTAAGCACAAATCGCTTTCATTCGTTTCTAAATACTTATGCCCACATTTCTTATCAAATGATCTCCCACCACAACTATATTTGTGGTGGATTCAATGTGGTGATTTATATATTCCAAATTTTACCCTTCAAATCATTATTTTACGGCAAAAACTCTTTATAGATGTCATTTGACCAATATTTTACATCTTTCGCTTTTCATACTTATTCGAAATATTTATTTCATCCTATCACTTATTTCAAAACAACCTTTTTGGTTTGTTTGCTCAATTTCGCTTACAAGGGCGTTTTAGTAAATTTTTAGTCCTTCTTTTACGACGAAAGACTTTTAGTACTTGTTTGACCCAAAAATCCGACTTTTTAACTATAGTCTTGTTTAGAAACCATTATGTTTCTAAAACGTTATAATCATAACTAAATTTATTCGGTTTACCTAAAAGATAACCAAATATCTATGTTTTAACCTTGTCTAACTCTTATAGAACTCCAAATTCTACATGATGAGTTGTATCGTTATACATACCTGGCTCGGATCAATATATTGACCTGTTTCAATACCTTTCCTTAGTGGCTGCTAAGTGATAGCGATGTAAGCATCCATTTGCTATTTATTTCCTAAAATCATACAACTTGACAACCCATTAGTCGATATTGTCAAAGGGTGATAATTTCACCTTTTGACCCGTTTGGTCTAAATGACCAATTACCATCATCAAATTGTCAAATTACTATTTTGCCCTTAATGGTTATTATGATTTAACTTATATGATAACCATTAAAAGTACATATTTCATTCGATCATAATATGATCGAATTGCCGATTTAACTCATTTTTAGCCATCACTATGTTTTCTTATCATATTTGATTATCTTGTTCCGTACGACTACACGCCGGAACACTATATCTCAATTAGGTATTTGTCTTTTACGTAATTAATACGACAAAAGAATATTCTAAAATATATGACTATTGTAAGATATACTTACCTTGCATCCATGCCACGCTTTTCTTTCCGTACTCGCTCCGTTTGACCCGCTTCCTCCACAAGCTTCCACCTAGCTTGTTAGGCGTCAAACTATCATCATATTTCATAAGATGGTTACTTTAGTCATTGTTAATCATAACTATTCCACCTTACGTATTTTTCTATCAAAAGTATCATTCGATCTTATTAATGGTCGGTTTGACTACTAAAAGTCAAACGCCCCTTAGCATATTAGATGCACATTCAAGTTCGACAACTAGTTTAAGCATTCCAATAATTACCCGGTAGGCATTATTTTTAGGCCCCCGTTTTAACTAAAGGTCTAACTAAGTCCATTGTCTTTTCAACACTTCAACTAGCTCAAGCGATTATCAAAGCTAGTTTGTTCATTCATTTCGCAAGAACTAAGGGTCTCTCATATATGAGCGAAAACCCCATTTTATCCTATTACTAGCATTCATCCAAACATTTAATAAAATCAAGTTCTATCTATCAATTAGTAGATAACATGATCTCATACACTTAGTTACATGAATATGGCTACCAAATTTCATCATAACATTCAAAACCCATTTCAATCATGTATGAACAAGTACCCAAATTCATGGTTAAATCGAACACCTTCTATTTGTTATCATGCATGTTGATTCTAAGCATAGTTATATCATCAAAATCATCATAACATTAAAACCCACTTATCTAAGTGTGTTAATTCATCAAATCCTTCAATTCATAGCATGTTATGTATGATTTTCACTTAGGGTTTCGTTCCTAAGCAAGTATACATCACTAATCTAGCCCTATCTTCTCTAATCCATGCCTAATTCGCGATTAGGATGATTATCAACTTTTTACAACTTCATGAATGTTAGAAATTCGACATACCTTAAGATCCCTTTGACTTGGTGATCACGAATATGTGCTTGAATTTCGATTTGGGTTTGATTTGCCCTTCCAATTTTCTTGATTTATGCTTGTTAGGGTTTTGAGCTCAAGATGTTCTTGGCTCCTGTGGATATCTCGACCAGAACACACACTTTAAGTGTGTGTTTTGGTGTTTAACTTTTGTTTTAATAAAACAAGTTTCCCACTTGACAATATTAGTCCCTCATGTTTCCTTTTGATCAAATGAAGCTATAACTCACCATTAGTCACTTAATCACATGCTACTAACTAGGTTAATTATTCCTTGTTACTTTAGCGGGTTCGGGAAGTTATAACTCGTTATGTTTTTAAGTCCCGTTAACTCGGGCCTTTCGTAACTTTATTTCCTCAAGCATTTATTTTCCTTTTTAATTAATATTAGGATTATTTGTTTAAGTCCTAATACTCGCCGGGTTAGTTTTACCATTAACGGTATTTTATCCGTCTTTTAGTACTCACGTGGTTTGACTACCAAACCCGTTTTCGGGGTGTTACACTGGATACGAGAGTATATTATGAGGTGGAACACACGTATAAGTTTAAGTCCTTAAAACACTAATCCGTATCTCGAATCAATTGAACTTTGTGTGAAAATTTAAGTGGATCAGTATACTGACAATCTAAGTGAATCGTTTAGAACTTAAAGTGTTTAAAGCTTAACAGTACTAGTGATTTGTCATAAACTGATATGATCCTCTGACACGAACTC
The DNA here is from genome assembly GCA_030545235.1 of Helianthus tuberosus. NCBI lineage: Eukaryota > Viridiplantae > Streptophyta > Magnoliopsida > Asterales > Asteraceae > Helianthus > Helianthus tuberosus. Next base: position 6,363 of record JARYGA010019199.1, read on the forward strand.
AAACAAAATATTGTCTGTAAATATGTTTGTAAATATTTCTTTACTGCTTTATGTTTCATAAAAATATAAAAAGATTTTGATTTCTATTCTATTTTCGACAATCGATGTCTGAGAAGCTGAGTTTCAAAATCTTAGTACGCTAATCGTGTTTCTGAAAATAAAACAAGTTCATTAATTTGAAACTTGAAATTTTAAAATCAAAAATCAAAAACAGTTTGTGATATCTCCAAGGTCATTAAGTTGGACTTGGATGATTAACTGTGAGGGATTTGGATGCTCAAATTGTTAAAATCTGATTGTAAAGAGCTAGTTTCCGATCCTGTTCGCTAAAACTGCCAAATCTTTGAAGATTGTTGATAGAGAGAGAGAATCAAGTATTCCTGGATATATCCATATTATTATATCTTAGAGCCATGATCTTGATTTAGAAAGTTTAAAAGAGCCAGGTTACGATTCCTGGTCAATCGAAAATGCTTTCACTGTAAAATATTTTAACGTATGCTGAGAAAGCCAGGTAATCAATCCTGGATATTCAAAATGTTTGTTCTTATAAATGTTTGAGAGTTGCAGATGAAAGTACCAGACTACGATCCCGATAGCCGAGTCTAAGGGGGAGTCTGAAGACGAGCTCAACCCAAGGGGGAGCGTGCGTTCAAGGAGCCACGTAACTTTCCTGGAGGAGCTTGTAACCGGAAAGCCAGGTGTCGATCCCAAAAGCACGTAAGCTTGACGAAAGGGGGAGCCTGATGAAGAAAGAGTATACCGAAAGGGGGAGCAGCTGAAGCTGAAGACAGATCCACCGGGATTCTGTTCGAGCAAGAGGGAGTCTGTGTTTGCTGAAGACCTCAAACCTTCAAGAAGACTCAGAGAGAGAGAGACAAGACAAGACGCTACGAGATTGACTGCGGCAATATCCAAGGGGGAGTCTGTTAGTGCAGTAATGTCTATCGCCTCCGTAGCAAGAAACTGATCTAACCATGCTTTATAGTGTTCTATTTAGTGAAAAGGCAAGGTGGCAATTCTGTAATTAATGAGATTTCTCATTAAGCCCCTTGGCCTATAAATAGGAACATAAGGTGTTATGTTTAGAACTTTTGCACATTTGGATACTTGGAGAGCTTGGATCCTAGAGAGAGAGTCTAGAGAGAGAAAGTGCAAGAGGTGATTCACGGTTCTTTGTACGTTTCAGATCTATCAATAGAATCACGTTTATAGTACGTTCTCGTGTGTTCGGTCACGTTCGTGTACGGATTCCGCACATCACACGTTCGGTTCACAATCGTTTCGGAGTCGAAAACCGGTCCTACATAAACCCTAGTTACAAACAAACACTAAATTTAGATAACACGAGTGTATGTGTTTTTAACTACTTATTATATTTTAAATAACCTTTGCACTTTTAATTTAAATATAATAAAGTATTCGAAAGGGTTTTACAAATGCCAATGAAAACCACCACCTAACACAACCAATAGTCAATCATCGGTTTTCTATATATTCAAGCATTCGAAATGGTTCTACACACACACCCTAATTATGCGACTCCTTTCTGCTATCTTGAATATTTTCAACCACCTCCCATCCATCGCCGACGTGCAACACAAATGGACTCAGATCAATGCACGATACAAGCTGACCAGAACCCTAATGTCAGTCCTTAATGTCCTCTGCACTCTATGTTGTATAATTATCTTTCTTTTGTATGTGTCTTTCCAAGTCTTGTGGTGGTTCTTTGAAACCTTATATGGTTTGCTATCGTTGATCTTGTCTTTCAGTGTTTGGTCCGCTTTTATTTTGGTTGGTGTTCTTATATGTCTCTATTTGTACAACCAACTTCCATTCACCGGCGACGTGCAACAGAAATGGACTCAAATGGATGCACAATACAATCTAAGTAGAACCACTATGGACATGATAACAAGATTTAACGACATTGGGGCCACGCGTGTTCTTATAGTGCTGGTTGTTTTTATTTGTGTCTTGTGTTGGTTTTTTAGTTCCATATTTGGAGGGAAGTCGAAGGTGAAGACGAAGACGAAGGTGAAGAGGATGAAAGCAAATGGAAGATCTAGGGTGAAGATTCCAAGGTATTTCTTTGAAGAAATTCCAGAAGAGTATTTGTATCTCCCAGAAGAGTATTTGTATGAGTGATTCAGCTTTGTTCTTCACTGTTTGTATAAGTTATGAATTGTGTGTGGTTTACACTTTTGAGTTGATTTCAAGTCTTGATGTCAACATTTCCTTGTTTTGGAAGGTGTTGTGATGTTTGTTTCCTTTAAGCTAATTTAACTTGCATCACTTAGGAGCTCACTTAGGAGTCGTTTGTTTTAGCTTTAATGAGCTGTTAATGGTTAAGACTTTTTAGCGATTTAGTACTTAATGGTTTAGGTAGTTTGTTTTACGAGCAGATGTTTGAATGGTTCACATTTGTCTCTGAATGGTTAATCATTATACTGAGTCTGAATGGTTCAGACCTCTTATCTGAATTGGCTAGACAGCTAGACATTTGTTTCTGAATGGTTAAACATTTAGTTTTTAATGATTCAGTCATCTTACTAGTTTAACACTTAGTGTTTCACAAGTTGTGAAACAAAACATCCCTTTAGTTTTTTTATGTGGTCTTCACTTCTTTTGGAAGGTGTTGTGATGTTTGATTACATCACTTGGTTTTATTAACCGACAATATACTATTCACTTTTTTTGGCCTAACACCTCCCCAGAAAGTAGGGTTGCAAATCATATTGGGGAAAAGTTTGTTTATATTTGTTTCTTTATTAAACAAACGAACACGAACAATAAATTTCGTTCGTTTACTTAAATGAACAAACATGAACAGAGGTCGTGTTCGTTCATTTATGTTTATGAACGTTTGGTAACGTGTTCATTTGTGTTCGATAGTTCGTTAGCTTTTTTAGTTTTTGTATTTTATTTAAATACTTAAAAACTCTGACAAATAAAATACTTAATAAATGTCATTGTATTAAATATTTTGTTCTTGATGTTTGTTTGTATTCATTTGTTTCCATTTGTGTTCATGAACATTAGTTTATGTTCATTTGTGTTTATCAACGTTCGTTTTCATCTGTTGCCTAACGTTAACAAACGAACATGAACAAGTACATTTTCTTAACAAACGAATACAAACATAAAATCTCGTTTGGTAAGTGTTTATGAACAGTTCGTTAACACATATATTTATTAACAAACGAACACGAACAAAGTCTTATTCGTGTTCGTTCGATTCGTTTGTAGCCATAATAGGAAGCGTTGTGGCTTGAAGCGTAAAAACTTGAAAATAATAAAACATAAAAAACATTTTTTTTTTAATCATTAGATCCAGCCACAGAGGCCATGTGCAAACTTCTTCATCCAAAAAAGTTTTAGGAGCTTGATCTTCCAAGACTATTAAATATCAACTAAACATGAAGCACGGAATAACCAAAAATGAAAGCTGAAATACTACTAAAACCAGTAAACGAGACTTTGGAAGAAAAAAAACTTGAAAATCAATATATGAAAATAAAAACTGAAAATCAAATACAACCAGCAACCGAACCATCGTGCGTAGATTAAGACTAAATATGTATTTGGTTTTCAAATTTCCAACACTAAAAATAAAAAAAAACATTCATAAATTAACATCCACTATTTTCTTCTAACTATTTTTTACTATATTTCAAACTAAACATAGTGCTCATATAATATATGTACTATTTATTTTTGGTTTTTGGATATCGAATAATCCGATTATTCGAAATTTTTAGTAATCCATATTCGAATTCGAAAATTTCGATTATCCGCTTTTCGGATTTGGTTTCGGATCCGGATTTTTTTTTGTACACCCTTACCATCCAATCTGTTTCTAAGAGCACTATATACAATCCAACCATGCTCGGCTCTAAGAACACCATATACAATCCAACCAAGCCTAGTTTTGTGCTTTAGTCGAGCCAAGTTTAACCTAAATATAAGCTTTTCAGCAAAATACAGAGCTACTAGCCACACATATTAAGTTGAACATTGGCAAATAAAAAAGAGACATTACTTTGCATTGTTTTACAAAGATGAAATCTTTAAACATGAAGAAATACGATCTATTAAGGTACTTAGGTAGTACTTGCTAGCATCGATATTCATCGACAGATTTTCCGAAGACAATTAAAAAATATAAGTTTCTTTTTTATTTTTGGCGTTGTGCGCCAACGGATTTTCTAACTAAAAACATTAACTATCTTTTTTTTTTTTTCGTTTTTGAGTTTCATGGGACCCTTAGGTGGTCCGTCATTAATCATCAACGAAGATTACGACCAAAACTACAACATTACATTTTGTTTTCTTTGGAGATTTTCCAGCATTTATCGGTAATCATCTGAATTTTTTGTCAATAAAATTTCATCGATAAAAGTATGTTGTCTAACAGTGTAAAGAAATTTCTATACTAGCATACATCAAACGGAAGCATTATTTTAAATAATTAGATATTGGATTGTAATTTTATGGCTTTTAAAGTTTAAACCAAAAACTTATTTTAGTAGATTTAAGACAAAAGGGTATCCTAAGAGACTAACCGGAACAAAAAAACAAATATTAATGTTACGAGTTTCCAAGAGACTAACCGACCGAACAAATGCCAATGAAAACCACCACCCAAAATTGCCAATAAAACTCCCACTATTTTAATTTCTATATATACAACAAGTATTCAAAACTATTTTACACACACAGATCGATTGCAGTGATGGTGCCGGAGATCATAACACGACTCCTTTCTTTTATCTTCGATTTATGTCTGCATTTGTTGACAACCGATGTAAAACACAAATGGACACAGTACAATCTAACAGCAACCATTGTCACCAATGTTACATACCTCTATCATTCTCTCATCAACATGTTGTTGTCCGAGCGGTTTCTTAATTGGCTGTACATGGCCACACGTGTTGTTTTTGTTTCGATTGTGTGTGTACTAGTAATAATCTGCATGTGCTGGTTCACCTATGTCCTTGTCGGATTCTTGTTTTTGTCCGCTTTGTCCATCATTGGGTTTGTTGTTTGGCCCATTTCTTCCATTGCCGGGTTCATGTTTGGTCCCGTTTCTTATGTCTTTGGATTGTTGTTTGGGCCCGTTTCTTACGTCGCCGGGTTTTTGTTTTGGCCCGTTTCCTTTGTCTACGGATTGTTGATTGGCCCCATTTACTTTGTCTACGGTTTCTTGTTTGGGACTATTTCTTACGTATTCGGATTTTTGTTTTCGTTTGGTTCATCCATAGTCGGATACTTGTCTTATCCCATTTCTACCAAAGTCGGACTCTTATTTTGGTCCTTTTCTTCAATCGGAGGATTCTTGTTTTGGGCCGTTACTTCCATTGGTGTATTCTTGTTTTGGGCCGTTTCTTTATTAGTTGGATTCTTGTTTGGGCCTATTGGATCCTTGCTTGGGCTCATTTCTTCCATCGTCAAGGCCTATTATTCTCCGTTGTCACTTTTTACGTGGTTGTTTTTTAGGGTGTGTTCGTGGTTGGGATGGGAGTCGATGGTTAAGATGATGATGAAAGCTCCAGGGAATCCTACGGTAAAGATTGAAAGGGATTGGTTTGAAGCTAATGCCAAAGAGTATTTCTCTAACCTTCGGGGAAAGTGAAATTGCTTTATGTTTGTTCTTTAATTTTCGTTTAGTGTTTGAATGTGATCTTTACTTTTGTGTTAATTATATGATGTTAGGTTGTTGACATTGCCTTGTTTTGAAAAGTATTGTGGTCTTTGTTTTCTTTTTTATTAATTAATATTAATAAAATTCAGTAAAAACTATATTTAAATTAAAATCAAACAACACTTGAATTTCGTCATCAATCAATTTGAACTATGCTTAGTCCAATCAAGTAATTGACCACACATAAAGTGAAAAAAAGTGTACGTAAAAGGTAACTTTGCAAAGAAAACACTCATAAACTACTCTATATACGCTCGTTAAAACCTCGAATTGTGTTGAGATTAAACAAGTTCAAGCTTGAGCTCAAATATAAAAATAAGCTTGTTTAAAAAACAAGGCCAAAGCTTCACTAAACAAGATAGTGTTATATATAAAGCTCAAGCTCAAACTTGTTTTAGGGAAGAAATATAGCGATTTTTCTATAAAAAATAACAAAAAAAATTTGTGTGTTTTTTATGATTTTTTTTTTTTTTTTTGTGTTCATATTGGTTCTCATTGTTCTCAAATGAACCCTACCCTATATATATATATATATATATATATATATATATATATATGGTAAGGTTCATGCGAGAACCACCCTTATTGCGAGAACCGCGAGAACCAATGTGAACACAAAATAAAATCTAAAAAAAAATCAAAAAAGCACTCAAAATTTTTTTTTTATTTTTTTAAAATTTTTAATAAAAAATCGCTATATTTCGTTACCATAAAAAAAAAAAAAAAAAAAAAAACTTTTTTTTTCCGAGTAACAGTTATCCATGCACATGTGCATATGTATCATTACTTCAACAAATTCGGTAATACGTTATCAGGAATAGACAATTTCACTTTAATTTACAATACCATTAGTAATACACTACTTTTTACATTACCAATATTCAAAATGCACATGTGCATAATTAGGTATAACCATGATATAACGTGTTTTGATACAAAAAGTTTGTGATTTTAAATGGAGAAGTAGACCCATATACATGTTTTTTGGTTAGTTATATCTAGTGGTTGATGGTTTGGTTATAGTTGTCAATTTTTTATGTAATATGTTGATTGAATGGTATAAATGGTGTTTACATACATGTAATAAAGTGAAAATATTGTTAATGGTATTGTATTATGGATGGTAGGAGGTAATGGTATTGTATTATGGATGGTAGGAGGTAATGGTAGTGTATTATGGATGGTATGATAGATGAAAGGGAAAGTGTATTCAAAGTGGTGTACCAAAACACCTTATTTCATGTTGATACATATAAATGCGGATAAATTACAAGTTTTGTCCTTTATCTTTAGGGTACTTTACAGGCGGTGTCCTTTTTTTCAAATGTTGACAGGCGGTGTCCTTTATTAGGTATTTTGTTACAAGTTTTGTCCTTTCCACCCAACCTGGTTAAAAAACCCAGTTAATTGTTGACAGGCGGTGTCCTTTACTAGGTATTTTGTTGCAATTTTAGTCCTTTACCTAGGTATTTTGTTGCAAGTTTAGTCCTTTACACCCAACAATTAACATGGTTTTTTAACCAGGTTGGGTGGAAAGGACAAAACTTGTAACAAAATACCTAATAAAGGACACCGCCTGTCAACATTTGAAAAAAAGGACACCGCCTGTAAAGTACCCTAAAGATAAAGGACAAAACTTGTAATTTATCCTATAAATGCACATGTGCATTTCTAATATTGGTAATGTAAAAAGTAGTGTATTACATATGGTAGTGTAAATGAAAGTGCAATTGTCTAATATATGTAATGTATTACGGAATTTGTCAAAGAAATGACAAAAATGCACATGTGCATGCTTGTGTATTATGGATGGAATGATAGATGAAAGAGAAAGTAGTGTACCAAAACACCTTATTTCCTGTTGATACATATAGATGCACATGTGCATTTCTAACATTGTTAACGTAAAAAGTAGTGTATTACACGTGGTAGTGTAAATGAAAGTGCAATTGACTATTATTTGTAATGAATTACGGAATTTGACAAAGAAACGATACATATGCACATGTGCATGGATAACTATTACTCGGAATTTTTTTTTTTTTTTGAAATTTTTTTTTATTTTTTTTATTAACAAAATATTGCGAATTTTTCAAACAAAATAGTAAAAAAAAAAAATTTTGGTGTTTTTTAGATTTTTTTAGGAATTACTGTTTGTGTTCACACTGGTTCTCGCGGTTCTCGCAATAAAGGATGGTTCCTAACGGATCTTTGTCCTATATATATATATATATATATATATATATATATATAACTTATAATAAAAAACTACAAATAATGTCATATATCATTCTCTCCTTCAACCTCATAAAATTTTATTTATAATTATTTAATAGAGTTAAATGCCATTTTAGTCCCTGTGGTTTGGCTCATTTTGTCAGGTTAGTCCAAAGGTTTCATTTTTAACCTGTGGGTCCAAAAAGGTTTCACTGTTGCCATTTTAGTCCACTGGGTTAACTTCATCCATTATTTCTGTTAACGAGAAGGGCGATTCGGTCATTTTGTATGGCCGAATTGCCTTTCTAGTTAACAGAATTACATATAAAATGACCGAATTGCCCTTCTGGTTAACAGAAAAAATGAATTAAGTTAACCCAGTGGACTAAAATGGCAACGGTTAAACCTTTTTGGATCCACAGGTTAAAAATGAAACCTTTGGACTAAACTGGCAAAATGACTAAAACCATAGGGACTAAAATGGCATTTAACTCTATTTAATAAATTTCTTTTAATATTAATAACTAGAGTTAAATGCCATTTTAGTCCCTGTGGTTTGAGCCATTTTGCCAGTTTAGTCCAAAGGTTTCATTTTTAACCTTTGGGTCCAAAAAGGTTTCACAGTTGCTATTTTAGTCCACTGGGTTAACTTCATCCATTCTTTCTGTTAACGAGAAGGCCAATTCGGTCATTTTATATGGCTGAATTGTCCTTTTAGTTAACAGAATTACATATAAAATGACCGAATTGGCCTTCTCGTTAACAGAAAAAATGGATGAAGTTAACCCGGTGGACTAAAATGGCAACTGTGAAACCTTTTTGGACCCACAGGTTAAAAATGAAACATTTAGACTAAACTGACAAAATGGCCCAAACCACAGGGACTAAAATGGCATTTAACTCTAATAACTAATATATAGATATTATTTATTTTTATCCTTATATTTATCTAAAATTAATAAATAACTTCAATTTTGCAATTTAGACCCTTTGTTTTTTTTACTTTTACGCCCCGCTTGCGGTATGCTCATATAATGTATATATGCGTGGGCGCTCGGGGGGCAAAAGTGAAAGTGCACTAATTTTAACGTTATTTTACTAATTTCGTGAAAATAACGTTAAAAGAGGGGGACGGTTAATCATGCATCATGTGGTGGCGTTGATAGCCAAAAGACAAGGGGGTGCATGCACTAATCGGCGTTTGTCTCAATTGCTGAGTGTTATGTGCCTTATGTCCAAGGCTTGATGCAAAACCACAATCGAGCCGGGGGTCTCATTGGAAGCAGCCTCTCTATTCCTACGGGGTAGAGGTAAGGCTGTCTACATCTCACCCTCCTCAGACCCTACCTTAGCTTTGCTATTGGTGGGATATACTGAGTATGATGATGATGATGATGATGTTTTTTTTACTTTTAACCCAAAGATTTTCATTTTTTCCAATTTAATCCCAACTCTTTTTTATTTTCAATTTTGGTCCATCATACTTATCATCTTTCCCAAGTTTTTCGTTTTGTTCTAAATTTTGTGAGTTAACGCACCGCAACGCAACGTGCATGTGGGGTTCAACATTTTTTTCGTATATTTTTTCTCGTTTGACTGGCCCGTCGTAGCACATCTATTTTTCTCCGTTTAACAAGTTCGACCAACGCGCGGGTCCTGGATTGACTTAGTTATTTTTTTCTGTGTTTTACGTTTCGGTTTAGTTTCTCTGCAACGAGCGTTCGTGATTCAAAGATTTCATGTCTGCTTTTCGCTCGGCGTTATTTTTTTCGTTTTTATTTAATTTGTTTTTACGAACTTTTCCGGTGTTGGTGGTCGCTGACAGTGGTATAGCATTGGTATTACTTGACACAGTTTTACAACAACCACTGCAACGCAGGGGCTTAATACTAGTATATATATATATATATATATATATATAGGATCAGGATCAGGAGAGAACGCCTCAAAGTGTGAGAACGGTGAGAATGATTCTCAGCCACAAGATCTTAGTGGTTTGTGGCTGAGATTGATGCGGTGGCAAATTTGTAAATAATAGGGGCCTTGGAATTACCTGGAGGGGTAAAATAGGAAGATCCAAATAGGGCTGTTCAAAAAGCTCGCGGCTCGGAGCTCGCTCGAAGCTCGCTCGGATTTAGCTCGGAAAAAGCTCGCTCGATTTGGCTCGGTTTAAAAGTGAGCCGAGCCGGCTCGGCTCGGTTAGAAAGTGAGCCTAGCTCGGCTCGGCTCGTAACGAGCCGAGCTGGCTCGGTTCGGCTCGCTTTGTAGCTCGGCTCGGTTTAGCTCGAATTATTTTACTTATAATAAGTTTTAATTTTATATACATTATAATATATTACAAAAAAACTGATTATTATTTACATGTATATAGGTTTGTAATTTGATATTTATGGCATATTTGAAGATTGATTACCATATTAATGAACTAATATTGTATTTTATTGAAATTAAAACTTATTTTGCGTTGTTAAACTTGATTTTGGTTTGAATTGTATTAGGTTGAACTTATTTTGAATATATTATTTTAAATTATTGAATAATATTTTAGGCTATTAAATTTTAAGAGGTATATATTAGTTTTTTTTTATAAAATCGAGCCAAAACCAAGCCGAGCCGAGCTAGCTCGGTTTAAAACCAAGCCGAGCCTGAGCTTAGATTTTCAGCTCGGTTTCAAATCCGAGCCGAGCCAGCTCGGTTTATAATCGAGCCGAGCCCGAGCTTGGCCTGGCTCGGCTCGGCTCGGCTCATGAACAGCCCTAGATCCAAACAAAGATGCACATGCTAATCACATGCCATTTTCCCCTATCATATTTAAACGACAACAACTTTTTTATACGTGATTATTTTTCGAAAAAAAATTACACCATAAAACTCAATGTTTTTTTATCTTTCCAACGAGTATAATATTGATATACTTTCCGAAAAAAATTAACTGGGTTTTATGGTGTTTTTCTGAACTGGGTGTTTTATGGCGTTTTAGACTAGGTATTTTCATGACGTTTTTCTGAACTAGGTGTTTTTATGGCGTTTTAAGTATGTATTTTAATGGCGTTTTTCTTAACTGGGTGTTTTATGTCATTTTCAACTGAGTTTTTTCATGGCGTTTTAAGTATGTATTTTAATGGCGTTTTTCTTAACTGGGTGTTTTATGCCATTTTCAACTGAGTTTTTTCATGGCGTTTTTCTGAACTGTGTGTTTTATGGCGTTTTTACAGTACAAATTATGATATTTCTGAGCTCAAAAATATTAATTTAGGCGGTTGGACACATTTTTTGAGCTATATGGCTCAAAAAAATGGTTTTTTTGAGCTGTTGTAAATTATAGCTCAAAAAAATAGTTATTTTGTTATGTCGTTTTAACTGGGAGCTGCTCAAAAAAATGGTTTTTTTTTTAAATTATAGCTTAAAAAATAGTTTTTTTTGTTATGGCGTTATATGGCTAAAAAAATGGTTTTTTTGAGCTGTTGTAAATTATTTTTTTAGGTTTTTTTGAGCTATAATTTACAACAGCTCAAAAAAAAACACTTTTTTTGAGCTGTTGTAAATTATAGCTAAAAAAAATAGCTATAATTTACAACGCCATAAACGCCATAAAACATTCAGTTTAGAAAAACGCCATAAAAATCTAGTTCATTTTTTTTCGAAAAGTATATCAATAGTACACTCGTTGGAAAGATAAAAAACGCTGCGTTTTATGGTGTAATTTTTTTCGAAAAATAATCACGTATAAAAAAATTATTGTCGTTTAAATAGAGTAAATTACAAAGTTCATCCTTTATGTATGTCATTTATTACAAAGTATGTCCTTTATCTTTAATAAGCTCAGAAAACATACTTAATGTTTGCAAACCCTTGCGTGTTATGTCCTTTAGCCCTAACTGAGTTAGTTTTCATGGTTAAATCTGACCAAGTGGATCCTACATGAGGGTATTTTAGACATTTTACCCTAAATAAATAATTATCTTTAAACATCAATGACCAGAACTCTCCTTCATCCTCTCTCTCTCTACCTCTCTCACACATACACACCCAGTACCATCTACACACCATCACCTCCACACCTCCACTGTCACCACCGCACCTCCACCACCGTCAACACCTCCACCACCATACCTCCATCATCAGCACTGAACTTCCACCACCGCACCTCCACTCCTACTGCACAACCTCCACCACCCTCTCTATCTCAACTATCCTCCCTCTCTCTCTAACATCAGGACCACACCACCCACCCTCACCGGCCATCACCACCTGAAGACCACCACCACCTGCCACTACCACCACCTCCACCCACTTAATTCTATCACTGCCAAACAAACCCCAATCCGGATTCAAACATATCCAGATCTGAACTCCATCACTCTGTTCACCACTAAATCCAAACTCCATCACTCCGTTCACCATACGATTGATACTGAATTTGGAGTGATGATGTTAGGGTTTACAAGGTTCAAATTCCTAATGTGTACAGGGAGTAACCGAAAGAACAGGTTACCAGTTACATTTGTCACTGATGTTTTTTTTGTTACCCTTACTCTTTGTTCCTTCTTATCTGCGAAAAGTATCCATTCCAACGATGAAGAGTGAAGCAGTGGAGATCCGACAAGAAGATGGTGGCCCGGGCTCACGATGTAGCGGGATTCAGAGAAAGATGAGATCGATTATGGGTCTAGGTTTGTTAGCAAGGAGGGGAAAATCAGATCTGATTTGTTTGACACAAAAATAACAAACAAAAGTGTAGCCGGCATGCATTGGATGAACGGATCTGTGGTCGCCAGACTTGTTTTGACTCTTGATAAAACCAATCAAAGCCTTAAATGGGTTCTTTTGGAAGAACCGACTCAAATGGCTTTGAACAAAAAAAACATGGGAATTTGTAGATGGATAAAAGTTTTGGATTTGCTTGATACAGTCAAAATAGATTTGCTGAAGAAGAAAGTGAAAAGTCAAGTTTAAATGGTGGGTAAATAGATTTAATCTATTATTATGTGGGTAAAATGACCAAAATACCCTTATATGGGGTCCACTTGGTCAGATTTAACCATGAAAAATAACTCAGTTAGGGCTAAAGGACATAACACGCAAGGGTTTGCAAACATTAAGTATGTTTTCTGAGCTTATTAAAGATAAAGGACATACTTTGTAATAAATGACATACATAAAGGACGAACTTTGTAATTTACTCGTTTAAATATGATGGGGGAAAATGACATGTGATTAGCACGTGCATCTTTGTTTGGATCTTTCTGTTTTACCCCTCCTGGTAGTTCTAAGGCCCCTATTATTTACAAAAATGTCACCGCATCAATCTCAGCCACAAACCACTAAGATCTTGTGGCTAAGAATCGTTCTCAGCGTTCTCACACTTTGAGGCGTTCTCTCCTGATCCTGTTCCTATATATATATATATATATATATATATATATATGAGAAGGATCCGTTAGGAACCACCCTTTATTACGAGAACCGCGAGAATCAATGTGAACACAACAAAAAATTCCTAAAATTAGCTAAAAAACACACAAATTTTTTTTTTACCGAAAAATTGCTAATTTTCGTTACCAAAAAACAATATTTTTTTATTTTTATTTTTACATTTTTTGGCTACTAAAAGTAGAGATTTTTAGCTAAAAAATATTAATTTTTTTTGTGTTTTTTAGATTTTTTTAAGTTTTTTGAGGGTTTAGTTTTTAGCATTTTAGCTTGGGTGGGGGATGGGGGTTTATGTTTTTGGGGGGGGGGGGGGTTAGGTTTTTTAATGTTTTTTTGATGTGTTCACACTGGTTTTCATGGTTCTCACAATAAAGGTGGTTCTCAAATGAACCTTACCCTATATATATATATATATATATATATATATATATATATATATATATATATAGGGCAAGGATGTATAGAAAACCCACTTTAATTTAGAAAACCCGGGAAACTCTAACCTCCCGATGTTTTTAAAAAATATATATATATACACATCTTATATACATGTTTTTAAGGTATTTGGGCAAAAAAAATCAAAAAAGCGCCGAGTAGATATTTAAAAAAAAAAATAAACAAGTTTTGGTGTAACACGTGTTACATTCATCTGACATATTTGTAACACGTGTTACACCAAAACTTGTTTATTTTTTTTTTAAATATCTACTCGGCGCTTTTTTGATTTTTTTGCCCAAATACCTTAAAAACATGTATATAACATGTGTATATTTTTTTTTTAAAAAAAAATTCGGGAGGTTAGAGTTTCCCGGGTTTTCTAAATTAAAGTGGGTTTTCTATAGATACTTACATTATATATATAGGGGACCGCTAAAATGAAAACTATCTCTAGTTGTAAGAACCGTGAGAACTACACCGTACGGGGCGAGGTGGACCAATTTTTTTTTCATAAACGTAGATGCGTGTATTATAAACACATTTGTAAAAAAAATTCAAAAAAAAAATGTCGTGTGTGTAGTTTTGAGCACCATAAGTTTGCGTTTACGGATACCGTAAATTTGGTTTAAAATTTACGGTACCCGTAAACACAAACAAAACTACACACACAACATTTTTTTTTGAATTTTTTTTACAAATGTGTTTATAATACACGCATCTACATTTATGAAAAAAAATTTTGGTCCAACTCGCCCCGTACGGTGTAGTTCCCATGGTTCTTACAACTGGAGGTGGTTTTCATTTTAGCGGACCCCTATATATATATATATATATATGGAGCGGTTAACATACAAAAGCCCTTATCATACTTCACGTACGCGACACTCGTAACCATCAGATCAGGGCTATAATCACGCATGGAACAGTTAATAACGCATGGATCCGTCGGTTTTGTGATAATCACGCATGGGAGCCAAAAAATCACGCATGGGAGCCAAAAATCACGCATGGGAGCCTTTATAATCACGCATGGGAACCCTTATCATACAAATCACGCACGTTATATATTAATCACGCACATTGTGTTCTTGTCGCGTACGTTAACGTGCGTTAAGCCGTGAAGTACATTATACTATATATATATATATATATATATATAAACGGGATCAAGAGAACACGCTCAAAAGTGTGAGAACGGTGAGAACGCATCCTGGCCCAACACGTGTCCCGCGGCATAGAGAAGGGCGGAGGGGCTGTTTTGTCTTTTCTTTCTTCTTTTATTTTCACAACGCGGTATAATATTTTCTGGCGTCTTTGTTTTTTTGGCGTTAATTGTATTTATTAAACTTTTTGGCGTTGAATTAATTGTTTTTGTGCCACATATAATTTTTTGGCGTTATAACGTTTTCTGGTTAATTTTTTGGCGTTTTTGGCGTTTTGTATAATAATTCACTACGAATCATTAAAATTTGCATAAGATTACAATAAGACCAATTTTAATACCCTTTTTTACAAGGTGCTTTACCAGCAGTTGTTCTCCCAGTTTTCATACTACTAGCGTTTTGGTGTTTGTAGTTTTTGGCGTTTTATATAATAATCTATTTTATTTATAGAGAATTAGATTACAAAACAACATATTACTTGATATCAAAACAATATAGAATGAAAACAAAAATAATACAAAATGGTAATCTAATTTTTCTTCCGAATCTTCAATGTCATCAGCCTCTTCCTTCTTGAATTTGTTTTTGGCATTTTGAACCTTTTTTGAATACTTTAGCTAGATGTCAACTTTCCTTCATAAACCCCGTTTTTTTAGAGGAAGCTGCTTAGTGGCAACCTGTTTTTTGGTGTGATATTCTTGTTTGGTGGCATGTCATTAAAGATCAACTCTTGCTTGATGCTATTTGTAATAATGGAGTCCAAAATAGCATTTTACACTTGTGTTGATCCCTTTATTCCATCCATATAATCATCAAGAACAAAGCTCACATGATGGTATATCACTGTCATCAGTCTCTTTTTCTTGAATATTTGTCCATCTCATTCAGCAAAATATTATTGAGTTAACCCCCTCAGAAAAAGGATCCATTTCAGTGAAAGATTTGCCATCTGTGGCGTTTTAAAGGGAGTGGTTTTTAGAGGATATGGCGTTTTTGTGTTTTTCTGGGTGTAATTAATTTCATTGTGTATAGACCCCTCTCTTATAGGAGTTTTTTGGCGCGTAGTTTAGGCGGGACTTTTTATTGTAATAAATGATAGTAAAAAAGTAACTGTCTTTTCAGTTACTGTTTTTTGTATTTACCGTGTTGATCGGCTTTTATCAGTTTTATAGGTTATAGACGTCCATCTTCTAAGTTTGGCGTTTTTTTAAATGGCCTTATGCAGACCAACATGACAAAATACAATAACGGAGTAAATAAAATATTAAGCAGGAAAAATATTTTTTGTTATTTTTGGCGTTTTGTTAGGGTTAACCATTTTTAGTATTATTTTGGCTTTTTGCTAATAAAGATAGAAATATATCATTTAATTATCCTTCGTCAAAAGGTACTTTATCTGAATAGTATCCATCACTTGTGTCATCTTCTTCCTCCTCGGAGTCTTCATATTGATCTTCATCCATGTCATCACATTCACCTTCATCAGCTTCTTGTTCCTAAAGATTCTAAAGCCTCCACCTGAACATGTCTTGCATTAACTCCAATTTTGAGTCTATTTCTGTGTTGGTACAAGTGGCGTTATGCAATTCTTCCATGAAACCCATTCGCTGCTTTGTCATGGTGTTCTCTAGCCAGTAGACTTCCTACTCTCTGTTGTCGTATGTAACTGTCACCATGTCTGTTTCATCATCAAAACGCCATGATGTCATGACAGGGTCTGGCATCTCCTTTGATTGGTCCAAATTTGCTGGTTAATGCTTTCATAAGCATATGCGTTTCATGGCATTCGTTGTCTAGAGCGATGCCAATGGATAAGATTTGCCTCTGTATCTCTTCTTCCATTTTCAGAATTTCCCTGACCGTCTTAACATACACCCTCCTTCTGTTGTCAAAATGGAGGACGTATCGCCTGATTCCCAGAGTGTATCTCCACGAAACGATTGTTGCCATTTTTGGCGTTTTGTTTAAGTTGGCGTTTTTGGTTAAAGATGTTTTTTTGCAGAAAATGGATAGATTGAAGTGATTATGGAAGCTATGTTTTACGTTTGTTTATATAATGATGTTTTTGGCGCGTAATTTAGGAGGGAATTTCTTCTAATAAATGTTAATAACTGAAATTCAGTTATTTGTTTTGTTTCATCTTCCTGTAATATTCAACGCATTTTATTTTTAATTTTTGGCGTTTTGTTTTTAATGGCGTTTTATCATTTGATGGCATTTTGAATATGAGCGGTAAAAGACCCTTTTACCCTTAATGAAGCGCGTCCCACATAATAATATTGATGTTATTTACGAAAACGCCACCGCGCAATCTAGTCCATGGATTGTTTTGATCGGACGATCCATAAGCGTTCTCACCGTTCTCACACTTTTCACCGTTTTCTCTAAATCCTGACCATATATATATATATAGGACAAGAATCATGTGAGAAGTAGTAGGCTAATTGAGAAACTTGAGAAGCATTCTGGACCACACATTTTCCCTAAACAAAAAAATACAAAAAAATGTAAAAAAAAATGCAATTTTTTTTTTTTGAAAAATCGGAGCGTTTTCTATTAGTTTTTTTCGGAATTTATACACATGTGTATGTTGTTAATCTTTTAATTATACATGTGTATATTGTCAATTATACATATATATATACATGTTTAAAATTGAAAAATAAGTGTTGTAAATGTTTGATTGAGGTGAATGATTTTGTTTTAGCTTTAGGATTTAGCATTAGTATTTATGGTTTATCATTAGTGTTTAGCTTTAGAGTTTAGTATTAGTATTTAGGGTTTAGCTTTAGGGTTTAGCATTAGTATTTAGGGTTTAGTTTTAGGGTTTAGCATTAGGGTTTTGCATTATGGTTTAGCTTTTGGGTTTAGCATTGGGGTTTAGCATTAAGGTTTAGCTTTAGGGTTTAACTTTAGCTTTTGGGTTTAGCTTTAGCTTTAGGGTTTGCATTAGGGTTTAGCTTTAGGGTTTAGCTTTAGCTTTTGGGTTTGCATTAGGGTTTTGCTTTAGGGTTTAGCATTATGGTTTACCTTTAGGGTTTAGGGTTTAGAGAATTTTGGTTATTGTTCAATGAGTCGGTCACAGTGCCACTGTAATGAGCTCAATCAACATTCGTTTGACCCGGTTTCCTACACTTCTTAGGTAAGGATTTATATTTTTCATAATATACACATATATATAGTTATAAGATTGACAATATACACATATGTATAGTTTAAAGATTAACAATATACACATGTGTATAAATCCTTAAAAAAAACTTAAAGAAAAAGCTTTGATTTTTCAAAAAAAAATAAATTGGATTTTTTACTTTTTTTTGTGCATTTTTTGCTTAGGGAAAATGTGTGGTTCAGAATGTTTCTCAAGTTTCTCAAATAGGGTGAACTTCTCTAGGCTAATTGAGAAACTTGAGAAGCATTCTGAACCACACATTTTCCCTAAGCTTTTCGTAATATACACATATGTATAGTTTAAAATTGACTATATACATATGTGTGTAATTCAAGATTTGGCAATGTACATATATGTATATATTCAATTTTATACTAAACATATGTGTATATTACGAAAAGCTTAGAGAAAATGTGTGGTCCAGAATGCTTCTTAAGTTTCTCAAATTGGGTGGACTTCTCTTAGGATCCCTACCCTATATATACATATATATAGGGGGCCGTTAAATGAAAACCACCCCCAGTTGCGAAAACCACGAGAACCACTCTCCACTAATCAGATTATGCCATATATACACTAATATTTTAAAACCAAAAGGTTATTGTTGTAATTTACTCCATATGTCATTCATCTCTGTCCCTGTCTCTTTTTAAAAGTCTTGTCTCTTTATAAGTCTGCATATTCTCTCTCTTCACACAATTTTAACCTTATCTCTCATCTCTCTCTTTCATCACATGAAGAAATCATCAAATCTTCATCTGATTTACAGAGATCAAATTGCCGCCACCACACCCCCACACTGGCGACCCCCAAACATCACACCCACTCCGGCGGCCCCCTCGTTTCTCTGGTGACCCCCAACCTTCACCGTCATCGGAAGAGGATATAAAACCACCACGGATGAGAGAGAAAGGCGGTGCGGTGGTGTTTCTGTATACCAGATCGAGGAGAGAGAAAGGCGATGTGGTGGGTTTTTCTTTAGGGTTTTTCTGGGGGGGGCGGGGTTCTTCCGGTTGTGGGGGTGGCCCGACGGTGTTGGCGGTGCTGGTGTTGGAGGCGGTGGCTGTGTGAGCGGCGGTGGCTGAACCCTTGGACGCCGCCGCCGCACAGGGGGTGGGTGTGGCATAAACCCTCGTCGGTTGTTTTACGGCTGGTGATGTTGCTGCGTTTGTTGGTAAGGGTTTGCTGGTGCTTATATGAATTTTGTTTTGGGATTTTGGTGAATTGAGTGTACTGTTGTTGGTTATTTTCTCAGTACTGCGTTTTGTTTGTTTGGGATTGCTTATGATGCACTATTAATTTATTAAAAAGATGGTGACATACTTTTGAATGTTTGAATCTGGAAACAATTGTATGTTAGATGAAAAGGATGATCTTGATGCGGGTTGTTGAATGTTTGAATCTGGAAACAGTTTCAATCTCGAAACAGTTTGTTGTTGGGGGGGGGGGTTTGTTCCTTCTGTTTTAAAATTTTGATCCCCTGTTTTTGTAAATTTGATATTTTGGGTTTTAATTAAATATATGGGGATCTGAGTTGCCAGTGATAGGGTGAAAAAAATTTTCCGACAATTTGATGACGATGGCACGGCAAGGATGGTGGAGGGTAGGTTTTTGAACCTGCAACCCCACTTTGCAGCCTTTGATTATTGGAAAGTTTGTAACAAACTCCGTTTTTTGTTGTTGGGTTTTTTTTCAGTCGGTGATGATAAGTTCAACTTATCTGAGACACCTACTAAGTCGTGATTTTTGGGTGCGTTCGTTTTGTGTAAAAAAAATTTGTAAAAAAAGTTTAAAACCGTAAAAAAGTTTTCGTAAAAAAATGTTTTTTTTACAACCCGTAAAAAAATGTTTTTGGTAAACCCGAAATCGGGGTCGCGGGCGTAAAATGATGTTCAGCATAAAAAAAAATTGTTTTCTGTAAAAATGTTTAATACCGTAAAAAAATTGTTTTTTTTTTTTGTAAAAAATATGTAAAAATTTTAAAACCGTAAAAAAGTTTAAAATCGTAAAAATTAAAACGAAAAACATAAAAATTAAAACATAAAACGTAAAACTTACGCAAATTGTAAAACGTAAAACATAAAACATTTTTCGTGTAAAAACGTAATACGTAAAACTTTTTTATGTAAATTGTAAAAACGTACAATGTAAAATGTAAAACTTTTTAACTTAAAACGTAAAACGTAAACTTTTATGTAAAACGTAAAACGTAAACTTTTTAACGCAAACGTAAAACGTAAACTTTTTAACGCAAAACGTAAACTTTTATGTAAAAACTTTTTAACGTAAAACGTAAAAAACGGCGCGTAAAAAACCGGTCGCAAAAACGGTGCGAAAAAACGGAGCATAAAAACAGGGCGTAAAACGGGCCGTAAAAAACACGCGTAAAAAACGGGGCGTAAAAACGGCTCTTAAAAACGTTTTTTTAAACAAATCTTGAAAAAAAAAATATCAAAAAATATGATTTCAAAATATTCTTTAAAAAAAGAGTTAAATGTCATTTTAGTCCCTGTGGTTTGGACAATTTTGCCAGTTTAGTCCAAACGTTTCATTTTTAACCTGTGGGTCCAAAAAAGTTTCACAGTTGTCATTTTAGTCCACTGGGTTAACTTCATCCATTTTTTCTGTTAACGAGAAGGCCAATTTGGTCATTTTGTATGTAATTCTGTTAACTAAAAGGGCAATTCAACCATATAAAATGACCGAATTGGCCTTCTCGTTAACAGAAAAAATGGATGAAGTTAACCCAGTAGACTAAAATGGCAACTGTGAAACCTTTTTGGACCCACAGGTTAAAAATGAAACCTTTGGACTAAACTGCCAAAATGGCCCAAACCACAGGGACTAAAATGGCATTTAACTCTTAAAAAAAATAATCTGATATTTAATAAAAAATAATTTAATGCAATAGGACAAAAAAGGTAATAAAAAATAATATATATAATAAGACAAAAAACCAAATTTACTTAAATACCCTTTAACAATAAAATATTAAAAACATAATAATACAAAAAGAATTTTATAATTGTTTTTATTACTTTTAATGTCATCCATCCATCTTGAAGATCTAATGGTTAGAAAGTGGTTCTCGTGGTTTTCGCAATTGGGGGTGGTTTTCATATTAGAGTCCCCCTATATATATATATATATATATATATATATATATATATAGGGTAGGATTCTAGAGTGAACACTAGGTTGAGAGTGAACTGTGTGAACTAATCTGGGCCATTGGATTACATCATCTAGAGATTTTTAAACAATGGCAAGATTGTAATTATAATGTTGTAACTTCCCTTTAAAATAAATGACAGAAGGGTATTTGTGCCTTTTGTAAATTGCATTTATTAAACAATATAATCAAAATCCCTAAAATCTCGCTAGTTTCCGTATATACAAGATACACAGTTGTTAGTGTATACACATGTGTACAGTCTCGCTAGTATCAGTTTATACAATATACACAGCTGTTAGTTTATACACATGTGTACAGTCTCGATAACTATCAGTTTATACTGTCACACCCTGGCTTTGCGGAAGCGTGGTTATTTTGGTGTGACTTCTTAATACCATAGCTTAATCATAACAAGCTATATGAAATAAAAACCATGCAAGATCATCCATTGAAATAAGTTTGAGGAGTAAAGAACCACAACATTGTCTTAACGGATATCACATCCTAACAAACATAAATAGTGTTCAAACGACACAACACCAACAAGAAATAAACACAGTTTAAGAACTGTGACTCGTCCAGGAAAAAGTCACATCCCTTAAACTCGGATGACCTCGAAACTAGGGCAGCGGGAAAACGTGTCATACCGCGCCAGATCCTTTAATTCCCTGAAATACATGTAAGTTGAAAAATCAACAATAATGTTGAGCGAGTTCATGTGTAAGTGAGTAAATAAACCTTTGTATGTATAAAAACCCTGGTATGTAGCAAATAAGGAAAAAGAGACCACCAATGGTTTGCAAGGCCATTGATATGTGTGAAGTGCAAGTAGGAAGACTCAAACCTAGCAGATTTATGCGTTGGGTACAAAGTCACCCCGAGGTCCGTTCTGTTTGGGCCTGGGGCTGGGCTCGCTACACCCAGATAGATCTACCGCTCCTGCCCCTCGGTCCTACCCTGAGGATTAATGGCCTCAAGTTTCCGCCTACCCACTCACATGATCTGAATAATAACCCTCCTTACGCTAACCATACCATGTAAGAAATATTCGTAATCATAGTAACATGTATTTCACCCCCGCAGTTTAGAAAACTGAAAACAGTTAGAGAAAAGGGGGACATGAACTCACAGTGGTGCGTCTCTACCAAGTATATCTCCTGATCAAGCAGCTGTGCGACGACCTACACGTACTAAATCTATTAGACGGACGGCCGTGCCTTAGCTTAAGGTTTAAGTTTTTGGGAAATAGTTAGACAACTATTTCGTGTTTATATTTTTGTAAATACTTGGTAATTATTCTCCTTCCCAAGGATGGGGGATTTAATACATGCGTGTTCGTAAAATTCGAAATACATTATTAAGTCTCACTTAATATATTTTATTTCTTACTTCAAAATATAAATATTCTTCCCAAAATAATACTTTGACAAAAATACGCGCTCAT
>JARYGA010019200.1:0-29939 GCA_030545235.1 Helianthus tuberosus
AATTTGTGTATATAACACGAACTCTTCTCTTGTAATAATATGATTTGTGGGTGAATGACCCAACCAAGTCCCTACACAAACATGACATAAAACTAATTAATTACCGTTGGATTCAGTTGGCTATTTAGTATTGTGACGTAAATTGTTGCCCGTTTACCGGTCACTCTTATGTAATTTTCTTTATGCTTAGTAAAGAATAGTAAAAAGAAAAAAAATAGTAGATCTCACTTTTCGTCCATGTGGTTTGCTGATTTTAACACTTTCGGTCCAATAGTTTAAATTTGCATTTACCATCCAATAGTATGCAAATTCTCACACTTCTCGTCCACCACTTTAATGACCATCCATTTCTCATTTCGTTTGTATGAAAAAGACAATAATACCCATTGACTTAACTTTGTATTACTATTGTTATTGTTGTTGTTGTTATTATTATTATTATTATTATTATTATTATAGTTATTGTTATTATTTACACACACATACTTTAGAATATCATCGCCACACCACTGTTTCCACCATTGCCCCACCATGTCGACCTTCACCATCCAACCACACCATCACAAACCCGCAACCACCATTCACCGCATCTGACCCCGTCACACCACCACTCGATCCACACAACCGTCAACCCTACCACCATCACCACCACCTCTGATTAACCACCACTAGTCACCGCCACTCCACTACCATCATGTCACACCCCAACCACGTAAAACAACAAAACGTGACGGAAACATCGAGGCGCGTTGCAACAGAATCATTGTTTCATAACCATAGATACCAAAAAGTGTTTCGTTTTATTAAACATTGAATAATTACATCGTCTGGAAATCTAAATACACAATTTAAACATAGTCTATCATTGTTATTGAGTCACTAACTTGTCCAGTCCTATGTGAGCATGCATCCTATTAATCGATATCTTTCAACAATACCTGAAACACATGTGAAAACGAGGTCAACAAAGAAATGCTGGCGAATACATAGGTTTTGAGAAAATAAGATTCATGACTTCTGTTTAGAAAAATGTTTAGTCATGAACCTTGTAATTTGCTTTGTCTTTGTAAATCATTTGAAAAATAATAAGTTCAGATGATATGTATAAATAAGAGAATAATGCATGATTAACTGAATAACCATGTAAAATAAGTTTGTATAAGTTAAGTTGTTTGTACAACAATGTATTGTGAAAAGTATGTTATGTGTATAAAATGTTATATGTTTAAATTGAAATGATTTAAACAACGCTACGATATGTAATACCATACAAACATTTATATATAGGAAGTACCAGCGGCGTATCCACCATGCTTATATCATATTACACACGCACCGTTACTCAAATCACTTACCCAAACAAACCACCAATGTAAGATGTCTATCTTTAAACAAATGGTCAAACGTATTGAAATAATATGTCAAAATGTTCATGTCAAGATGTAAATCATGTTATGTATAACCAATGTCAAAAGTGTTTGTGTCAAATGTAAACCATGTAATGTGTAACCAAAATGATATGTATGGCTAGTGAAATGCATCAACTAAACCATAGATGAAACGCACAAAACAAAGTATTGAAGTAAAACTTGGTTTAAATCAATACTATGTTTCGTGGAAATGCATGATCAAATGTAAATCATGTCCAAATGTTTACCCAATCGTTAAAACATTTTGTGAAATCGTTCAAATTGTTCTTGTTATTTTAATCGTTCAAATCGTTCTTGTTTTAATTGTGAAACTACTTTATGGTCGATTTTCTAATAGCATTCAAACCTTCTTGACTCGTTCTTCGTTCCAACTCGTTCTCGTTCTTAACAAACCCTTACCAAAGGGTAAATTAATAATTTCAGATTCAGTCGTTACCCAAAATACCCACACATAACCATGGGTATAGAGAATAACGGGATTTGTCAGATCCTATGGTACCATAACCTAATACTGGTCGGCTTGATCATTGCTAATGAATGTCATTGGTTATGTAACTACAACCAACAAGTTTGTTCACTTTATTGAAATCGTTCTTGAAACCATTGTAATTGTTTTTGAAACCATTGTTATCGTTCTTGAAACCACATTGTAATTGTTTTTGAAACCATTGTAATCGTTCTTGAAATCATTGTTAAGACATTTAGCACATATGAGTCACCCCAAAACAGTTGAAAACAGTAAAAGAGGGGAATAATGTACTCGCCTGAGAATGCTTAGAGGTCTTGAACAACAACCAAACAAAGCTAGAGGGAGCACGGAATCAGTCGGCAATCTAAAACTATATAAATAAACCGGACTTAAATCGGGAGATCGGATAGGATGAGGCTTGGTAAACCAAATGAGTATTGGAACTCATATGATATGGTTTAACAAGGCCTACATACTACATTGAGACTAACCTAAGTGCTTTCGACCCATCGCGACCCATGAAGGTAGCTTACGCTACTTTAACGCGTCGTGCGCGCAAAGCGCGTTCGAGACGTCTAACTAGTCCTATGACAAGTGTTATATGCCTAAACATATTACATAATCAGTTATGTGACGAAAGTTTAGGTTACATATGCTTAATTACCAATTATACATGAAAAGGGTATTCTGGTAATTTACCTAAGGCATATAAACTACCTATCATACAACTACTTAACGAAGCGACCATAAGGTATAACCTCGGAAGGTTATTCCCTATATACTATGGTCACCTAAAGTATTTGGTCGGATCCTAATGATCGACCAAACTGGGTCGGGTTCGAAGGTATAAGCGATTTATCAGATCGCTTACCCTTACGACCATAGACAACGTGGTAATCAGTAGGTATAGTCCCAAGGGACTATAACCATCGTGATTACAATCACGTTGCGAAGTTCAAACGAACTTCGCATTGACCATAAGCTGGTCAACGCTGAAAGTCAAACAAAGTTTGACTTTCGGACTCGAAAAACGATAAAAGAACGAAAGAATACTTACGAAGGGTCCCCGAATGCTAATCTAGATCAAAATAGCTCATGTATGAAACAAAGGTTTCAACTTAGAGCACAATTAATCAGATTCTTGTGAGAAATAAGGTTGGGGGTATGTGGGTATTTATAGTTTTCGGAGAACCGTTAAGATCGTTTGTCGAATATCGTGCCTTAATCGCATCCGTACAAGTGTCGGAACCTTATGGTAGCTAAAAATGATCCTTATCAGCTGACTAGGCAATTGAGAATGTGTGGGTGTGGTTAAAACAGCTGGAACCTGCTGTTAGAAACACTTAATGTAACACCCCGTCCCGGAACGGGCCGGCGTGTCACTATAACAGTAATCAGATCAAAACATAATTCCATTTATACTTAAATGTATTACAAGGCTTTACAACTTAATGAAGGATCGGATATCTAATCCAGTACATTTATTTCTACCGTCTTTTCCAAACATTATAATTTATTTCTACCGTCTTTTCCAAACACTCAAGCACTCTTCCATATCCCGTCCCAGATTGTCTTGATAACCTGACGTAAAGAAGAAAACACAAAAACGTACGTCTGAGCAAAATTTGAAAGTTTTGCCCAGTGTGCGGATAGAGGAAAACAAAAGTTTATTTTATTTGATGCAACTAACAGAATTTCATAATCATATCATACGGATGTACCCATGAGCCAAACTTAAAACGTGACAATACACAGGTAGCTACTCCTGCATACTTATCACATGAAATGGCGAGTTGGCATACCCGTTATCCATCTCCTTATAACTTAAATCCTAGGATCGATCCATACGCCTCCTAATAACTTATATGTACCACACTTGTACTTAAGAGACGCCGTGAACTAATCTCTCCGTCACGGGTGGAGCACATGAGGTTGATGTCACAACAACATGCTCGTGGGACACTCCACGAGAAGCGACACTCAGGGTATCAAAGTACAAAGAGTCTTATTCACATAACTTATAAAACTTATTTTCATAACAAAACGGAACATATATTGGAACATGCGATAATGAGTATAACAACATAATACTATCGCATGACATGAAAGCTAAATCAAATGATTAGAATAGGAATCGAAAGGACTGTCAAATGAATCGATAATCAAAGATGTGAGGAGTTTTTAAAAAAGACATAGTAATATAATGGTATTATAATAATTTGACTTAAGTAACATAATACTTGTATATAATATTAAACTTGTAATTTATTTACTTATAACTTGTAAGCCTTAAGATATTTAACTTGTAACTTGTAAATAATAATTTGATTGAAAATACGAATCTTTGGCGAGATTAAAATCTAAGAGTGGAACCAGTCACCAAGGTATGGATATCAATCCTATCTTGACAATTTCGTCCCCAAAATGTGGTTTATTAAACGAACAAGATAAAACCTTGACTCGTTAATAAGGAACCACTAGAGTATGAAATGAAACTCGTATACATGTAAGTTTGTTGATTTGTAATTTCATAAACAAATAACTCACAAACATGTATACTTGTAAATACGAAAAGAATATTTTTCATAAACCATTTTCTAAATAACTGATGTAAAACAAAACCGTTTTCAAAACGTTTGTAACTTCCAACACATATTTCATAACTTAATCTTAATACGGAATTTAAAATCAGGAATGATATACTTGTATCCAAACGACATAAATCGAAAGAAAGGATTCTATCCGTACGGAATTTATAACTTATTTCATAACTTAATCTTAATATGGAATTTAAAATCAGGAATGATATACTTATATCAAAACGACGTAAATCGAAAGAAAGGAGTCTATCCGTACCTTAAAATTTCCAAGTGATGCTACCTTGTTTTCAATTGTAGATTTATACGGGCAGAGTTTAGTCTACTGATTATCCTCTTAACCTAATTTGCACACAAACTAGGTAATTAACTAATATAGCTTTTACGATAACTCACGAGATTAAACCTTCACAACAAATGACAAAGTGCGATACTTAAACATCCAGCGGATTCACAACTAAGGACAGAGTATAGTCCGTTTTCGGACAGCACTCAAACATCCCGTCGAAATCACGACGAATGACAAAGTACAAACCCAATTTTGAGCATCACTTAAACATCCATTGGATAGTTCCAATCGATCGGACATTGAATCGTAGCAGCGATTGAGTTAATACCCTGTTTGCGGCAGCACCCCGCTATACTAATTAGTGATTCGTGTGTGTTAATTGTGATAAACAGAGCTTATCTCAGTCTACGAAACGAATTTCTTCGTCGAATGAACACCAGAAAGTGAGTGCCAATGTTCTGTATTTATAGTCGAAATTTACCCCCCCTTACGGACCGTAACAAATAACCCTTACGGTCTGTAAGGGTCATGAATTCCGTATAGGGTGGCCACGTGTGGGACAAGCCTAGCTGAGTCGACAGATTTTAAAATTTCAACTTCGGCCGCAAGTTATTAGGATAATCATCAAGTAGGAAATACCCCCCCTGAGTTTTAGGGGCCCTGATCCTGATTCTGATTGTTCTGGAAATCTTAGGGTTTGTGCAGAATCACTTGGGTGTCTTATTTAGGGTTTCCTATTGGACTATAAATCATAAGGGTTGTTACATTTTTGTTTTAAAATTTTCGGGTGTTACACTTAATCTGGTCTGATAGTCGGACGCGGCCCGCTTCAGGATCAGACAAGTGTAATGCGGGCCGCCTGGCCTGCCTGATCAGCCAATATGTTTCAGAAATGACAGTTTCAGTCCCTGCATGTGTTTAAGGCCATTCCCGACACTTCTAAGGCCCGTAAAGCCAACTTTAAGGCCCTAAAATGATGCCTAAACATTGTGGACATGAAACATGCTCAAAAATATGTCGAAGGTTGGTTCGTTTGGCCGTACGAACGCGATGTTCGCTTAATTACGACGGAATGCGCACAAGCGCGAAAAACGATCCAAAATACGTGACGAATGGATTTTTCTTATGCTGAACACTAAAATAAAATATTTTAGTGCTTACATAAATTTTTGGATGTCCGGATGTATTCAGAACGTAAGTTATGCGCGAAAATGCAAACTTGTGCACTTTTTGACGCTTTTAGTCCCTGAATGACCCAAAAGTTTATTTTAGCACACCGAACCCCTCAAAGCCTATTTCTAAGCTATGTAAAGGAAATTTATGGTATGTTTAACTTATGGTCATGTTCCGGAATGTCTGTTACAGTTCAAATTGGCATACTTTCGCAGTTTGTCAACTTTAGTCCCTGTAAGCTATTTAACTTGATTTTGCCATACCAAAGCCTTCAAAACTTATTTCTAAGTTATGTAAAGGTTATTTAAGGTATGTTAAGCCTATGTCACTGTTCCGGAGTGTTTGTTGCATTAAACTGGTTATATTTACGCGTCGGTGCGCGTATAACCTTCCAGAAAGCGATTTAGAGTTTGAATTTGAACAAAAATTGATATGTGCAAATGATACACATAGTTTTAACAAATCCCAAGTATAAAATACAATATTTCATTGGTTTGGTATTTGTTTGATGGCCGTGGAGGCACAGGTGTTACACATCATCGAACACCCACTACAACCAACAACTAACCACCTTCAAACCACCTACCTAGATGCACTCTGTCACCACCATTCAACACCGAAAACAACCCCCACCATCATTAACCATTCACCTTCCACCATCTCAAAGAATTAAAAAAAAAGAGTAGAAGAAATACGAATGAGAGGCGTGCGACAATGGAGTCGTCGGAGATCTAAACTCGATTCGATGGGCGGCGATGAATGAAAACCCTATATTTGCAACTCGATTTCATTCTGAACCATCTCTACTACCACCTGCAACCCTCGATTTCTTTTTGAACCATAGATCTAAACTCGATTTTGGTGCGATTGGGGTTGTGATTGCTACGATTTTGGTGGCTTCTGCTGTTAGTTGTTGATGTTGGTAGTGGTGGTTGTTGTGGTGGTGGCTATGCTGGTGGCATGGTTGTAAAAATCATGACTAGCCTTTGATTAGTCGCCAATTAATCGCTAGTCTCAGGTGCATCGTGTAATTTTTATCGAATTGGTGAATTAATCAGTAGGCGGTTAACAGTGGTCAGATCCGGTCCTAAATGGCCAAAACTCGGTGGTAGTCTAGCGATCCTGGCCAAATTGAAGTCAGATTCTTGACCAAAACCTATAAATTCTGGCAATTAATCCTATCTACTTGAAATATTGTTCGAATTAGGTGTTAAAACATGTCTACTTAAAAAACAAATGAAAAATATGTGTATATACATATAAAACTAAAAACTACATATAAAATCCAATTTGATTAATCGCGGTCAATCCCTATTAATCCTGATTAATCGCTAGTAAGTACCTCATCGGCCTACTAGCGTCTAGTGATTCTTACAACCTTGACTGGTGGTGGTGGCTGGATTTAATGGTCGTGTGTGTGTATATATATATGTGTGTAAATAATAATAATGATAACAATAATTAAAAAATAAAGTCTTGTAATAAAAATTTAAGTCTAGGGGTATTTTTGTCTTTTTCACACATACTTAATAGAGAAGTGGATGACTGTTAAAGTAGTGGACTAGAATTGTTAGAATTTGCAAACTATTGGGTGATAATTGTAATTTTTAAACTATTGGATTAAAAGTGTTAAAATCAGCAAACCACAAGGACAAAAAATAAGGTTTACTCTAGAAAAAATTATGATTAGTTATTTTAAGAGAAGACACCCTTTATAAGTTCAACCCATTTGCTACCCGTAATGTTACATGTTTAAAACATATAAATTGTTGGGGGAGAATAGTAAATAGCGGATGATTTTAGAAGCGTGTAATCACTTTCAAATTAAATTATTTCGGTGGTTCTTCTGAATAATTCTATCGGATACAACTCAGAATTGAGAACAAAACTTAGTATGTGTGTGTTGTGAGAATTCGTAGGAACTAGATAAAAACTATGACCAAAAAACTAATTAAGAATTTCAGGATTCGGAATAGGTAACTGGCATTAGACGGTTATCATATTCTTTTGAATAAAAAATCCAAAATTGTAAAACAAAATTTCTAAGGTATTTTTGTAAAACAATTTTATCCGACTGGACCACAGCCAGGAACTCTGCCTTTTGGACCACATCAGGGGCTGCTGCCCTTTGGACCCTCGCTCAGGGGGCGTTGCCTCCTTGAAACCCACTTTGATTATAGGTTCCGCCCAAACACTTTGAATTATAACAACATGAACTACCGCACCTCATAACTTGCCTAATGTCTATTACAATTCACTTTGGCCACCAAGTGAATTCCAATTACACTAAAATATCTAACATAAACATGATGGTTTTTCAGCCTGTTATTTTCCTCGCTTTGATAAACGTATTACATCGGTCATGTTCTTGCTACATGGTGTTTCAACTTGTAAATCTAACACAGTTAGCACCCTTCGTCATTATCCTCTTAAGGACATGTGTAGTGGTAGAGCTCTATAGTGGGGGTTATGTGACAAGTGGCAATTGTGTAAGAAAGGGGGGGGGGGGGGGGGTTATTGGGGCTTTATATAACTTGAGTGTGTAGTAGGGTTATATATGTATGAGGCTTATATATATGCATGTATATATATGTGTGTGAGTGGGGAAGGAAGGGTCACGCCGTTATATACATCGCGGGGAGGCAAAAAAACTTACCCCACATCGCCGGCTGTAATGGTGTAGCCGGGTGCTATGGGGCACCAGGACAGGTTCCAGCGGTATATACCGCCCCACTACGAAGGGGCTAATAACATATAACGTGAACCGAAAAAAAAAAAACTACTGGTTCTATCATACTTGCATTGTTCATGTATATTTAAATGACGTTTTAATGATCACATGCTACTTTATGATGGTCAAGAAGATGTGGCACTATACACGCAATAAACGACTAATAAAACTGAAATTTATGTCGTCAATTATTTCCCAATCGGTACCACAAATTGATAGTGGAGAATTTGTTTCCTAGCTTATCACAAGTCCTACATAAGCTTGTGGAATAGCATTCATTCACTTGAACATATTTTGGACGTAAATTCGGTAAAGTCAGTGATTATAATAAATATGTTTTTACAAATATTTAAATATTTAAAAAAAATCAATTATGCAGCCTTTGCCATGATGATACAGAAACGGCTATACACTTGTTCACAGGGTGCGCGTTCTCTCAAGAGGTGTGGTTCAGAATCGAAGCTTGGTGCCGGTTGAGTCCGTGCTTTCCATTCGATATTATGGACATAATTAGATTGTCGGAGATGCAGAAGACGACCAAAACAGCCACTTACGTGTTAAGGGGCATCATTTATACAGCTTTGTGGGTTATTTGGAACGAGCGTATTAATCGGATCTTCAACAACAAGAGCCGGAGGCCTATTGAGATAGTCGAGACGGTTAAAA
Source organism: Helianthus tuberosus (assembly GCA_030545235.1). Taxonomy (NCBI): domain Eukaryota; kingdom Viridiplantae; phylum Streptophyta; class Magnoliopsida; order Asterales; family Asteraceae; genus Helianthus; species Helianthus tuberosus. The sequence goes on from JARYGA010019200.1 coordinate 9,356, forward strand.
CAACTTCGTTTTTTGGTTTTGTAATAGGACTAAAGGTCACGATGTAGATTGGAAAAAATGGTGTATGTACCCCTTGGATTGATGTTTCTCGTCGGTCCTTGATTTGAGGACTTGTCGAGTTTTGTGTTGAATGAAGTTTACCTTTCAAAAAAAAAAAAAAAAAAACTAATATCACAAGAGCATCACATTTTAACATTGACTATTTTATATGGAACACATAACTAATATCACAAGAGCATCACATTTTAACATTGACTATTTTATATGGAACAACATTGACTATTTTATATGGAACATCACCAACAACAAAAAGCGAACACGACAATAATTAAATATAAATAAACTTTATGTTGATAATACCTCCAGTATCAACACGTTGTCTAGTCAAAAACAAGAATTAAAAAATATATATTCTAATAATATCAGTTAGTAATCCCTCTGTATTTTTTTTTTTTTTTTGATTAGTGAGGGAAATATGCTAGTGTCGATTATTGAGTTTTGCGATAGAATATCGGTAGGTGATCGATTGACAATTTGGAAGATAAGGTTCATGATCATACTTTGTTTTTTTTTTTTTTTTTTGAAAGTTAACTTTTATTCACAAGCAGCCCTCAACCGAGGGCAGCCCACAAAAAAAACCCAATTACATCAAATTAAACGAACACCAATCTCTCCATAGAATACCTCTATTTTTTGATCTATTATGATACCAATGGAATCCTAACACTTTTACATCTTGAAAAATATCTAAGATTTCTTTTCTTTTGTTATTGAATCTTCTATCGTTCCTGGCCATCCAAATGTACCAACAACCAACAATGATGATACCGTGAAGGGCTTCTCTGGCAATCTTCTCGAAACCGGCGTATTCGTGAACTAATAGCAGATCTTGGACTGAGAAAGCATATATAGGACTAATCTTACACCATCGACTTATCATATACCAAATATTTGAAGCAACGAAGCACAAACAAAAAAGATGAGTAGCCGACTCCTCGCCGTCTTCGCACAGAGGGCATAAAGGATCGCCGTTGAAACAATGCCGCTTAACAAGGGCGTCGGTCGTAGCAATCCTCCCCATCTCAGCTCTCCAAACTAAAATATTACACTTCTTCGTCACCCACTTTGACCAGTTAAAAATAAAATTCCTACTGAAATCAATCCCACTTCTGAGAAAAGATTTAACTTCTTTAACCGCGAACTTGCTGTGCTTACCTCCGACCCACTCCTATATATCTCGAGAATCACTTAAGGATATTCCGGTCAGAAAGGATTCCAACGAGCTCAGATCTGCAGACTCGGAGCCAGAATCGAGCAGCCTCGACCATGACCAATTTCCAGAAAATGAGTTGGAATCAACAATATATCTCTTAAAAACCCGGCATCTTTTATCAACATCTAAATGAAATAAGGAAGGAAACCTGTCCTTGAGAGGCGAACTGCAGGCCCATCGATCCAACCAAAAATTGATAGAGGTGTCGTTTCCGATCTTACCCATAAAATTCTGAGTTAAACTAGTAGACCCGACTTAGTTTTTTTCCACCAAAGAAATAATGTTTTTCCAAATGCCATTGATACTCTTGTTAGACGGAACAGAGCTCCACCAATTCCTTTCAGAGTGGATAGAGACAATAACTTTCCTCCATAACCCTTTATGATCAGATTTATACCTCCAAAACCATTTGGAGAGTAACGCTATGTTCACATCAGCCATTTTGGAAATTTCGATTTCACCCATATCAATGGGTAACGAGAGCCGATTCCAAGCAACCCAAGGAATTTTAAAAACTTCACTGTTACCCCCCAAAGGAATCTCCTAGTAATCTTTTCCAACCCGTTAACCACTCCCACAGGAGCTTAAAAAAGCGAAAGATAATAGTTAGGAATACTTTCGAGGACAGATTTTATAAGGGTCAACCTACCACCAATGGATAGAACCGAGGCTTTCCACATCGCGAGTCTAGACTCAAAAATATCGAACACCACTTTCCAACTATCGATTTTATGCATCTTCGCTCCAACTAAAATCCCGAGGTGAATGAACGGGAGCTCTCCAGCTTTGCAAGAAAAGGAATCCGCCACGCTTCTCACTTCAGAAGACTCGACTTCCACGCCAAAGATTTGAGACTTATTTAAGTTGATTTTGAGGCCGGCACACAAATAAAAGCACATGAGAAGCTTCAACACAACTTTCAAATTATTGTCAGACATTCCCCAAGAAAAACGCAACCGTCTGCATACAAAAGATGAGAAAGAATCGGGTCGTTATTCGGGAGATTAATCCTTTTAAAAGCTCCCAAATCAACCGATTTACGAATCATACTAGAAAACGCCTCCATAACTAATAAAAACAGGAAAGGGGAGATAGGATCCCCTTGTTTCAAACCCTTAAAGCAATTAAACTCAAACGTCGGGGATCCATTGACGAGGACCGCCGTTCGGGCCGAGGCTAAGATCTCGTGAACCCATCGACACCAACGAGACGGAAAACCCAATTGAGACATCACCGAAACAACAAAATCCCAGTTAACGTTGTCGTATGCTTTTGCAAAATCGATTTTGAAGAAAAAACCTTTATATTTAACCTTCTTCATCCAAGCGGCAACCTCACTAAGGATCAACGGGCCGTCCAAAATCATCCTGTCTTTTAAGAACGCCGTTTGGGTATCGGAAATAATCGATCCGATAACCTTTCGGATCTTTTGTTTTAGGGATAAGCGTAATGAACGAGGAAGAACAACCTCTCAAAAACGAGCCCTCGTCAAAAAATCTGTGAAGATGTCAATAAAATCAGCTTCAAATAAACCCCAAAATCTTTTAATGAACTTCATATTAAACCCATCTGGCCCCGGAGATTTATCACTTCCACACTCAAAGACCGCCGATTTAATTTCTTCTCTAGAAAACTTCTCAATTAGGGAGTTAGCCTCAACATCAGAGAGTTTGTTTCTGAAATTACAATCCAACATGGGTCGGTCCGGCAATTCCTCTTTGTACTTGGCCTTAAAAAAAATCATGAACCGCTTTTTTCACTTTAGAAGGCTTCGTGACCCAAACTCCATCAATCATAAGACCTGGAATACTATTTAACACTTTCCTTTTATTAACCAAACCACGAAAGAAAGTAGTGTTGTCTTCCCCTTCCATAGCCCAACGAGTCCTAGCTCTTTGTTTGATGTCCTTCGATTTCAAGTCGTCTAAAAACTGAATTTTTTCTTACATTCCAGCCTGACCCATTCTTCTTCGTCAGTAAGGTCTCTTTCCTCCAAAATCAAATCCAACTCTTCGAGTTCCTCTTTAGCTTTAGTTTCCTCCTCGCCTTCTTTTAATCTCAACTCGTCTCTCTAAATCCTGATTTTCTCTCTTAAGATTTTGAATTTGTTGAGTAATTTTCGATCAGGAGGACCAGAGGACCTGAATTCAGTAAGAGCATCCTCCACCACCTTCCCAAACTCCGACCTTTCCAAGCACGAACTGTAAAACCTGAACGGCCGCGGACCAAAATTCAAATTATTAATCAAAACCAAGATTGGACTATGATCCGAGAAACCACGGGGCATAACTCTGACACAAGCCTCTTGCCACTTGTTTTAGAAGTTGTTACAAACCAACACCTGATCTATTTTACTAATTTCCTGCCGTTGACCCCTTCCATCATAAAAGTGAATATGGACCCCTTCAACTCGTATTCACATAGGCCAGCCTCAAATATAAATTCATTAAACTCTCTGGCACACAGGGGTTTAAATTTAGAGTTTTTTCTCTCCTTCGGGCCTCTAACAACGTTAAAGTCCCCAGCAAAAAACCATAACCCAGGCCGAGAATTCATAACACTCAGAATTCTATTCCATAACTCTCTTTTGCCCACCTGGTTTTCATGAAATTAAAAAAATCACAGCTACCCTTCAAATTACCTGAAAGGAGGAGAAAATTCGGATCCATAACCGTCGAATTGAGTGTAAAAATACCTTTCTCCCATACACAGAGTAAGCCACCTGATCTACCGGAGGGATCCACCTCAACCTTCTCCCAGTTCGAGTTACCCCAAAATGAAGAAACGTCCGAATCCGAAATACCCGATCTCCCTGTCTCTTGAACTATTAACATCTGGACCTTCTCGGCTCTTCTAAGATTCCTAATCCACTTCGCCTTTTTCTCAACACCGAACCCTCTAATATTAATAGAAATCGTATTCATTTGTGAACAACATTAATACCTTCACCTCTGATGACTTCATCGACTTTGTCAGCAAGCCCTTCCAGATTTACTCCCACTAATTTGCCAAAATTGATGGTGTCTTGTACTTCCTCTTCAATCGATTTCTGAGGAGAATCCTAAACAACTTCATTATCTCCCACTGACGCCTTCACCCCACCTTCAACAAAAGGTTTTTGGGTCTCCACCTGTAAAGAACCTTCCGGAGAATTATTAAGATTAAATTCCAAGTTTTGAGATCCATCTTTTTCTTTCTCATTAACCATCGGCCCAATATTTAAGTCCATAAATTTTGGGTCACTCTTCTCCTCAAGATGGAAAAGATCCTCCCCTCTTCTACGTTTCCTGGGCCTAGGAGAGATTTGGGCCACAAGATTGACCCAGTTATCTTTAAAAGAAGGCCCACCCTCTCTCGAAGCTGACTCGTTATTATCCATGGACCCTTCATTAAACGCACGTGGAGCAGCAACCAGATCATTCCCTGAAACTGGACCCCACCCCCTTGTATCGAAGAACCCCCATTCTTTCTCTTATTTAATTCGGACTCGGGAATCTGATCTACCTTTTCGACTTCCAATATTTCTTCCCCACTGTTCCTCGGAGAAACAAACTACAGGACCTCCATATTACCTCCCAGCTCCGAAGAAACTCCCACCAAAACCTCTTCTTCTTCAAGAAAATCTGGTAACCATTGATTATTCTCTTCTATCACCCAGATTTTATACCTTTTGTCTTGCCAGCTGAGACTGAGAGAACCATTAATTATATTACCTGAGCCAAGTAATATCCCCAGCCGATCGTAAGTTAGATCACCATCCGATTCTAAAAACTGAGAAGGATGAACGACTTTACCGTATTTGCTACCAATGGCGTCAAAGACTCCATTGGAGACAAGATGCGGAGGAACGCCGAGAATACTAACCCATGCAATGTAACATCCGTCAAAATCGGACCTTCGAAATCCGACCCGGATTGTTAAACCGGACCTTCAATTTAAAATTTTTTTTTTATTAATTTTTATAATTTATAATATTGATTATTTTATTAATCGTCATGTGTTGCATCGAATTAAAACTGGAATAAAAGTGGAGGTTTATAAGCGAAACCTAGTTAGATTGGTTTAAAATAATAAAGGAGTTAATTAACTACGTTAAAAATGGTAGTTAAAACAAGTTCTAAACTTAAAAGGGTTAAAAGTGTCAAAACTTCTAAGCTATAAGTTAATGGGTAGTTTTTGTAGTTAACGGAAATGGAAACAGTGTATTGAAATCAAGTTAACTAACTAGGTTAGTTAACCTAGTTAAATTAGCTAGTATTTATTTTATAATGTTAGTTAAAGGAAGTTAGAACAATTAGTTATTACAAAGAAGTTAAACTAACGAGGTTATGTTTAATAGTTTAAACAAGTTAGCAGGTTATACAAAAATGAGGGGCCAAAGTGCATTTTATTGAAACTGATTAAGGATAAAACATGTGTGAGACGGGTTTCGAACCGGGTACACGCAACAACAAGTGCACGACCAACCAACTGAGCTGTATGAGCACTTATGTTGGAAATCGATTTGGATATAAAAGCATGTTCACTCACACTTTAAAAAAATATATATATAAAGCGCATGGACCGGGATTTGAACCCGGAACCAACGCTTTCAAAAACAACGCTGATATCCATCTGGGCGGCACAAGGTTGGATGATAAATTCCGCTCCTTATAATTTATGTAGAGAACCCGACGCTGCGGGTCGGGGTGTGACATATTGGTATCAAAGCAAATGACTATAGGGAATTAAGATAGGTTATTAGACCCTTAGACTTAGTCTATAGTTGATTAGGTACCTTAGGTACCTTATGTGTTTAATTATTTGATTGTCTTAGCTAAAAAAATATATATTTAAAGTGCCCATGATTTAATTTTTCTAATATCGCACACATATGCATGTGAGCACATCAAATTGTTATATGCTAAGTATTATTTTCCATAAATGACAATATGTACCTTATTATTAAACTATATTTTATTATTTCTTTTTCCATGTCATGTCACACACACCTTATACTATATGCAAATAATCAATATTCTAATTCTTATTTCTATATATCTAATGTCTTGAATCAATTCATTTTCTTTAATACATTTCAATTATTCATAAGTTTGATTTCATATCGTTTTTTAGTTCAATTTTCAATTAACTTTCACTCTCGTCAAAGTGAGTTCTTGTGACGGACATGTATTAACTGGAAGGGTTACGTACCGGTAATCGGGACATCCTGTCTAGGCTGGCATTCGTATAAATCCAATTAATGGACCAGTTTGCCTACCTGGGGACTATCGATGAGAGTACCGATACCTATTACGCCAAAGCATGTCACACCAAACGTCACGTGAACTAACAACACTTTGATATATCAAACGTGTCCGTGTTAATTCATGGATACTATCCTAAACATCGTTTTACAACACCCCAAAATTTATTTCATTTATTGATTTACGATTTTCTTCGGGTTAAGTTGTACGTCAATGGGTAGACATATGAGGACCATGCGAAAGCTCGGTTATTACAGGTGCACACGTAATTACGAAAGTGACGCACGGAAGTCATACTAAACCCTATGATGTGCCAAACCTATGATTTTCAGTATTTTATTATGAAATATTATTTTATCATAAGTTTTATTATTTATCATATTCCATGTGGTTATTATATCATTTCGTATATAAACCATTGGAATAAATCTATAATATTCCACGAGATTCTAATGATGTTAAAACAAATCACTCTATCTGTTGTACCTTGTCGAAGAGTTCGACTTTTGCTACCCTTTGATACTCCATAATATTTCATGTGATTTGTATTCTTGAATTATGGGATTTTCCCTAAGTTCCATGATTTCACAAATCCGTGACTCCCCCATTTGAGAAACCAAATACCCACCTTATGATCCAACTGTATGTCCAACCCGACGCTCCAATAAAGGATCAACCGACCGTACTTTATGACACCCAACTCGTTCCTTATGATCGAGCCGGTCAAACCAAACTAGAAGACCACGATAACTAGAAGGCACGCGAACGAGCACTCATCCAGTTCCAAGACAACTAGGATGCGGTCAGCAGCACGACAACGTTCTTATGCGATGAGTCTATTTTGAATGAAACGTTTTGAGTTTCTTTGAACTAATTAAATCAAATAAAGAATGTTCCAAAATTTTGAACACAAGTGTAATAATGTGATTTTTGGTAATACATTTAAAATTTTAACGAGTTGTCCATTACGACTTGAACGTCACAACCCTAATCACTTTTGTAACCTGTGCCTATAGTTTGACAAATTCAAGTCTAGGGCACATGGTGACGATAATTTTTTCCCGACCTTAAAATTTGATTTTATAAAAATAATAAAACAATATATAATAAACATTTTCAGTAAAATTCACCACTTTAGATCGAAAATATTTTCCTGAAACATAACAAAAATATTTTTCTAAATAAACCCAGTTGCTTTTGTAAACGAACAATTTAAAATACCAATGTGCTACACTTGGTAACTGTCACACCCCGATATTTCCACGTATTACCGGTGGGCCCGGTGGGGAGTATCGTGACGTAGTTGATATCATCATAGACAATTTATCACAGTTTAATACACAGCGGAAGTCGAAAGATGAAAACATTACAACCCAAATGAAAGTAATATCAAAGTATTACAACGAAATGTAAAGGATCCGCAGGCGGATCAAGTTAAAGGAACATTGTTCAACAGATTTATAAACATCTAAGCTTGCAAGACTCTTTATTGATGCTAGGAGTAGCCAGCCTATTACGTCTAGTACCTACACTTAGCCTTTTTGGAAAATACGTCAGTTTACACTGGTAAATACAATTAACCGACTCATTTTGAAAATGTTTAAGAAAATTGATTTGAATGCACAAGGCACAAAATAATCTTTTATAACTTGGGACAATTATTTAAAAATAACCTTGTATACAAATTTAAATGTTTGTCGTCCGTCAGGGCCAGTTAGAAGAGCCGGACAAGATTAACTGACACACCACAAGTATAATGCCCACAAGGAATACCTTATTGTGGGATACTTTTCTACATACGCAACTGTCAGGTGTATGCCTACACCCCGTGCTTAAGTCGTGGCCATTTCATTGAAGGAGCCGAGGATATCCAGGACACGGTCATTAACCCCCCAAAGGCCATATACTAAACAAAACAGATTAAAACAGGTTATGTAATTATATATATCACAATCCAATTTAATAGCTACACACCCGACCAAGCGGTATTATTATAATACCGTATCCCAAGCCCATATAAGGGAAAATAAGTTAAAAGTATTTACCTGAGCAAATTATATAATTTATCCTAGTCGTATTCAATCAAGCAAATGCAGATATCTTTCACTGGGCTCCTAAATCTGGAATGAAGGTTTTAATAACCTATTAGATTCCTAACGGGTCTTAATTAAGTCTAAACTTAGACCGATTAGTTTTAAAGAAAGGTATACGGTTCAAAACGCATGATTAAGCGAAGACCAGATTAGAATGTGATTTAGACCCGACAAGTATGAATACTTGTATAATATGGGTAAACTAACCACATTCTAGATTTTGAGATAAAAATGATAAGGTTTGACCCGTTTCGATTAATTTATGCAAACTAGTTACATAAACCGTACCGAACGCGAAAAATGCATAACGGGTAAACAAATGATTCATGATCAGGTTTCCTAAGTTAATATACCTTAATTATGTTGTGATATCAGTAAGATACCTCCCATTATGCCCAAAACAAATTTAAACTCAAATTAAGCCCCGTAGGGGTATTTTGGTCATTTTAAAGGTTATAAAGGAGATTACATATTAATATGAGATTCAAGTCTGAAAAGATCAGTAAAAATATTTAATTTAATAAGTTATATCAGTAGAGTATTGCATATATGTGAAATTTATCATCTATAACCAAACTATGCACCGTAGGGGCATTTGGTAATTTCACATAAGCTTTAAATGTCAAAACTGGAAATCTGAGTTTAAAACTTTATCTTACTGTTACAATATAAAAAATTACTTAAAACATCAGTAGGTATTAAGTCATATATGTTTAAAATAGTTTTAATTCATACTATGCGTTTAAAACGCGTAAAAAGTCGCTTTTAAGCGATTTTCGGGTTATATAAGAAAAGCTGATATTATTTTTATCATTCCAGAAGGCTTAAAATATTTTATTTATCATATAAAATCATTAGCAAAAGATTTGGTATCAATATGTGATGTAAAACTCATTTTATTCAAGAAAAGGGTATAACCGACAATTACCGAATCAAAGCTAGAACCCTATGATATGATCAGTTTAAAAATAAATAAAAATATTCAAAAATCCCAAAATATTATAATACATCAGTGGGTAAAAATTTTGGTGTCAAAATTTGGGTTTAGAAAGGCTTTATGCTAATTATGTCGTTTAATTAATAAAAACTTCTTAATTACGATATTGAGCATAACTCCTAATCTGGACCTCAAACTGATGTCAAATTTTTAGGACAAGTTTATAAATTAGTAACAAAGGTTTTTTTCCTCTCACATTTTCAAAAATCTCGTTTTAAGGTCAAAAGGGCATAATGGTCAACATTTAGGCATATAACGGAAGCATGCAAATGAATCGGATAAATTAGGATCCAAGTTGTATAACCTCAGAGAGTTATACTAATATGGAACATGGACCTAATGGAAGCTTAAGACATTTCTAAAACAATCTAAATCGGGTCAGAACTGAAAGTCAAAGCAAAAGTCTACTTTTGCGACTTTCGGTTCCGAACCGAGCCTAAACTAAAAATTGTCGGGTTGAACATGCTTAGACATGTTATTACATTAATTACCAAGTTATACAAGTGATAAAAAAGGTTTCATGGCTTCTACATTGTTAATTAGGTGTTTATTCAAAAATTAGCTCTCTGTTGACTTTTTATAATTAAGTTTGACCCGACAATTGACCTACTTAGATTGGGAATCAGAGTGTGCCCTTTTAAGGGTTTATTACCCACATAATTACCAACTCATAGCCACTTTCAATTCGAAAAATGATTGGACCATTAGTGATTAATCACTAAGTCAAGCTTAATTACGATGGCTTTGACTTTTGGTCATTAAGCTAATGAAACTTGAATTAGAGAGGTTAAGGAAGCTTACTGAAGTACTTAGCACGATTTAGAAGCTTAATGAATCTTGCTTGAGGTCCAGAGAGCTCCAGAAATTTAGTTTGAATGATTTTCCAAGTGCATGTAAAAATGTTGCAACCAAGAGTTCTTATATAGTGATTTTGATTGAACAAGATCATGCCAACAAGGTCTATGGGTGATTCCTGATTATCACAGGTGCCCCCTATGCATAAAAATCTGTTGGCCAAGCTCTTGAATTCGAATACCATGCCTATAAGTCGGTTAAACCTGCTGTAACAGGCATCTGCCATGTTTTTGGATGCTGGTGACTCCCAGGCGGCCCGCGTAAGAGACCATAGAGGTCTTACGCGGCCGGTATGAGGCCCAGATCCGGTCAACAAACTTTCAGCAATTGGTCCCTGGTCCTTCTAATAGTTGTTTTAACTTGTTTTATTGCACTTTTAATCCTCCAACTTGACTTTTAAGGACTCCAAGTCATAAAAAACTTTGTTAAGTCCCCGGTTAGTTATACGATTACCGAAAAGTCCTGAATTTCAACGTTGACGCTTTTAACCCCTCACTTACGAATGTTAGCGTATCATTCTCATACGATATCGAAACCTTGTGAAATTTTTATCACTTATTCTTGGGAGCATATTTAATCATTATAAAGCTTCGGGTTTATTAAAAGGTCACTCAGAGGTATAATTTAAACATGTTGACACATTTAACCCTTGCAGTTTGTAAACTTTCACTTTCTTCCACAAACGACTTCATACGATTCATGAATCATTCGTTTAAGGGTATAAACATCGTGTAGGGTTGTTGAAAGGTATAATTATCAAATGTTAACACTTTGAATCCCTTTACACACATACTTTCTTTGTTTGTCAACTTTAGTCCCTCATATTTAATCCATTATACGTTTAAAGCTCATGACACGTGTCTTCATTGTATTGGTCTTGATTTTACGAGGTGTTACATCCTCACCCCCTTAAAAGAAATATCGACCTTGAGATTTACTGAAATAAATGAGGGTACTTCTCTTTCATTGTGGATTCTACCTCGCATGTGTACTCGGGACCTCTACGGGCATCCCATTTAACTTTTACAATTAGCACGTGCTTCTTTCAAAGCTTCTTAACCTGCTGATCTTCAATCGACAAAGGCTTTTCTACAAACTTTAAGCTCTCATCACTATACACATCTTTATGTGGCATGACTAGTGACTCATCAGCTAGACATTTCTTCAGATTGCAGATGTGGAACACATTATGAATACCACTAAGCTCTTCAGGTAGGTTTAACTTGTAAGCCACTGTTCCGAAACATTCGATGATCTCGAATGGTCCTATGTATCTTGGGCTTAACTTGCCTTTCTTACCAAATCGCATTACCCCTTTCGAAGGTGATACCTTCAGTAACACTTTGTCACCAACCTCAAACTTTAGAGGTTTACGCCTTTTATCTGCGTAGCTTTTCTGCCTATCTCTGGTAGCTTTGAGACGATCTCTTATCTTTAAAATCTTGTCTGTCGTCTCCAGGACTATATCAGGTCCTGTTAGTTGGACATCTCCAACTTCTGCCCAACAAACGGGCGTTCTGCACTTTCTTCCATACAGAGCTTTAAAAGGTGCAGCTTAAATACTAGAATGATAGCTATTGTTGTATGAGAATTCAATTAATGGAAGATGATCATCCCAACTTCCTCCTAAGTCAATAACACAAGCTCGTAGCATATCTTCGAGTGTTTGAATAGTACGCTCGCTTTGACCATCTGTCTGAGGATGATATGTTGTGCTGAAGTTCAATTTAGTGCCTAGGGATTGTTGAAAAATTTTCCAGAAATGTGATGTATACCTCGTATCCCTATCAGAGATGATAGACACTGGCACTCCGTGGAGAGATACAATCTCGTCCACGTACAGCTGAGCTAACTTATCTGAGCTGTGTGTTTCCTTAATAGGTAGGAAGTGGGCTGACTTTGTCAACATGTCAACTGTCACACCCCTTTCTGCAGCGGAAGCACGAGGTGTGATCATGAAAGGTTCTCATTGCATACGAAGAGTAAACATGCTACATGCTCGTAAAATAACATCAAATACCATGATTTGAAAAACATAAGATTAGCGTTTACATCGCTAGACAGCTTAAAACATTGTCTTAAAAGTTTACAACTTTATTTAAAGTTAAACACAAGCGACATCCACGAGCATAAGCAAGACCGCGTGCACATCCATCCTAGTTACCTGAAATACATGTGAGTTTTTGGAAAAAAACGTCAACATAATGTTGGTGTGAATTCATGCAGTTTTGTATTTCACGTTTGTATACTTTGTATAAAAACATAGTTGTGAATAAATCAAGTTTTTCTTGAGTACTCCACGTACTTCAAGTTATATTTCAATCTTCTTGAGTACCCCACGTACTTCAAGTTATATATCAATTTTCTTGAGTACCCCACGTACTTCAAGTCATATATCAATTTTAGTATGGTATGAATTTTATATAAATACAGTATTTCTGTAAATATCAGGATTGTTAATGGGTTGCAAAGCCATTAACATGTGACACGACATAGGAAGTCACCAAACCTAAGGCATTTAATTGGTATATTCTGAGACACAAAAGCACTACTCGATTCTCGCCCTCACCGAGAGTGTGGCTGCCAGGCACCCGTTAGATCTAACCTTTTGTTCTGCGGTCTAAGTATATTGTTGATTAATGGTGCTTCTGTACCCTATTCGTGACACTATTTCTCATAACGCATCCTACTTGGTTCTCGTCCTCACCAAGCGCGTTTCTTGTTATCAATTCTCATAACGCATCCTACTTGGTTCTCGTCCTCACCAAGCGCGTTTCTTATTATCATTTCTCATAACGCATCCAACTTGGTTCTCGTCCTCACCAAGTGCGTTTCTTATTATCTTATATTTTGTCACACTTGGTTCTCGTTCTCACCAAGTGTACTTCTTGTATTTATATCATACCAATTATAAATATTGTACTTTTGTACATGTATTTCACCCCCGAAGTTATAAAAACTGAAAACAGTTAAAAGAAAAGGGGGAGCATGAACTCACAACTTTGCGTTCCTGTGCGTCGTAAACTTCACCGGATTTGCTTAATTAACGTCGTAACCTATACGCGTTTTCTTAACGTTAGTCACTAGACTTGCGTCGCACAAGTACAGTCACTCTCTTTTGTGTATATTCTTGTGTTAAAAATATTCTATATTTTTAACTACGTATCTTACTTATATTATTTTCTCTAAAATTAATATAAGTATCTCGTGTTTTGCACTTTGCACCCGAATTATGTATCTTGTATGTTGTATGTGTATTTTTATGTTTATACTCCTCATGAGTATTTAGTGTATTTTTAAGTCTTAATACACTAGCACGTATAACACATACTTTATACACTTAGCACAAAAGTTGGTGATAAAATAATATATATTTTTCTCTCAAAAATATACATACTTATATCCATTTTTATTTTTGAAGAAATCCTCATTTCTTATCACCAAAAATTAGGGAAACCTTGGTAATACTCTTAAATACATTTTTAGGGAATAAGTTTCTCAAAAACTTATATTTTTCTAAGTGTCAAAATTTATAAAAATTTTGATAGAGTTTCCCCTAAAAATGGAGGTTTCCCATGTTTTCAAAACATGTGTTTATTTTCTTTTAAATCGTCAACAATCATCAACAACAATTATCAGCAATACTCATCAAATAATAATCACTAATTCTCTATTTCATGAACTTGAATATTTACAAAAATGTGTAGTAACTCACTAGCACATTTAGTAAGTTTTGTTATCTTTAAAAATAACTTTAGTTTCTTAAAAACTTTATTTTTAAAGAATATGAAGTTTCACAACTTCCAGTCGAGATTCACAAAAATATTTCTTTGTTAAATTTTCTTGTGACACATGTGTCTACACACTTGTTTATTTACTAAAAATGCTTTTAGTTCGGATAAGATCCGGGTTTTAGCAAAACTAATATTTTTGCTTGGTTCTTCCGAAAAACCACTTGTAGATCTTTAGATCTACATACTTAGAGTCTTATTTTACAAGGAAAATTATGTTTACACAAGTTCCAAGTTCATGGTGGATGATTTCATCATCTTTTATATTTCTAACACTTAACATACTACTAGTTCATGTTCTTGAACATGATCTAGTATGCGTAGATGATGATCCACCCCACTTTTAGCAACAAACAACATCAAATAATAACAACTATATAAGATCTACAAGATTTACACACACATCTTTCCTTTATCCACCTTATTCATCTTATGTTCAAGACTTTTAGTTTTGATCTTGCGTGTGTTTGATTTTTAACCATTAAATCACCTATTAACCATCTTAAACAAGAACAAGAGGATGTTTTAGAACACTTACTACTAGCTCAAGGCTAGGGAAGTTCAAGAGGACAAATGAGGTGGATAAAAGCAAACGGTTGAGGTTCTTCAACTTCCGAACGCACCGCGCCTCGTGAATCGCCTTCTTACACCTTCAAGTGGACTTGGAATGGATGAACTTGGATTGGAAGTGGTGGTGGTGCCTTGGTGGTTCTCGGCCGAAGGTGTGGAGAGGAGGAGAGGTGTGTGTGTGTGATGAGTTGTGATAATAAGAATGATGGTAGTCTAATGGTTTAAATAAAGATCCTCCATCTTTCTAATATCCTTTGTGTTATGTGTCCCCAAATCTTCAAGCATATCTATTATAATATTTGAAAGAAATCCCCCTTGGGATCCCTTGTCCAACCGTCCAAGATTGGGGGGGGGGGGGGGGGGTATTAGTTTCATTTCAATGTTTAGTTAGGTAATCTAGTTAGGCTTTTAAGTATAGTGCTTAGTGTTTAAGTGTATGGTGTTTTATATAGTGTGTTAGGGTGTTCGGGGACCCTAACTAGCTTAGAAAAATAAAAACAATGCTTCTAGCATTATTTTGGTGTTCCGGGTATTGTCCGGTTGTTCGGTTAGATACCGATTCGTTAAAGTGCTAAATTACACTTTTTAGTGTCTTTTAAGTACCTTTTTGTACCACCTTCAATTCCCGACACTTAGGGAAGTATTCTGGATACTAAAACGAAATTTCTGCATAATATTTATATGTCTAAATGCTGATTAGAGCTGAATTGTATAAAATTCTGCACTTAAAGTGCGTTTCGGGTGCTTTTTAGTGCT
Source organism: Helianthus tuberosus (assembly GCA_030545235.1). NCBI lineage: Eukaryota > Viridiplantae > Streptophyta > Magnoliopsida > Asterales > Asteraceae > Helianthus > Helianthus tuberosus. The sequence continues at coordinate 24,937 of JARYGA010019200.1, forward strand.
TATTTTTGCTTTCGCAAGGTCTAAAAATTAAACCCTTACATGTACTCTTGGGTTTTAATGTACTTTTGTCGTCAGACCTACACCTAGGCCTCAATTATAATGTCTGACTGCTTTCTGCAGTTCTGTTGACACAGTGTGTCTTACCGGTGAGTTTACTATTATTTTTGACGCAACGCTCTCGTTTATGCATAAAGCAATATTTTGTAGTATACAATGTGCATGAATTCACTTGTTTAATCATGTGTTCAGACATTGCTGACAATTAAGCACATAATTGCAATCATTAAATAATGATTAAAGTGTACGGAAATTACCGGTTTGTGCCAGTTGTCACAGTCTCCCCCCGTTAAAAGAATTTCGTCCCGAAATTCAGGCTGAACTCACTCTCGTAGGAGTCTTCTTGAATAGGTGGGGATACTTTTTCTTGAACTGGTCTTCACGTTCCCATGTGTACTCGGGTCCGTGCTTAGAGCTCCAACGTACTTTGACAAGCTTCACACTGCTCCTCCTGGTCTTGTTGACTTTCCAGTCGGTAACCTCAACGGGTTGCTCTGTAAATCGGAGGGCTTCATCAATATGCACTTCATCCATCGGGATGATCATGTTTTCTTGTGTTGGACTCTTCTTCAGGTTGGATACATGAAACGTATCATGTACTCCATTAAGTTCTTCCGGTAACTCCAACTTGTATGCCACGGTACCAATTCTATTCAAAATTCTGAATGGTCCGATGTATCGTGGATTCAGCTTTCCACGCTTTCCAAACCTGACTACGCCCTTCCATGGTGAGACTTTTAACAACACTTTGTCTCCCACCTTGAATTCTACTGATTTTCTATTCGGATCAGCGTAGCTCTTTTGTCGTTCTCGAGCCGCCTTAATGCGCTCTCGGATCTGCGCAATCTTGTCGGTTGTCTCTTGTACAAGTTCAGGACCAACCATACGTTTATCTCCGGCAACTGCCCAACATAAGGGCGATCGGCATTTGCGGCCATACAGAGCTTCGAACGGCGCGGCTTTTATTCTCGTATGATAACTGTTATTGTAGGAAAACTCAACTAAAGGTAGATGAGTATCCCAGCTGCCGCCTAGATCCATGACACATGCGCGAAGCATATCTTCTAACGTTTGTATAGTCCGTTCGCTCTGGCCGTCTGTTTGCGGATGGAATGCCGTGCTCAGATCTAGTTGAGATCCAAAGGCTTCCTGAAATGATTGCCAGATTCTTGAGACAAAGCGTCCATCTCTGTCTGAAATGATTGAGATTGGCACTCCATGACGTGCCACAATTTCTCTTAAATATATTTCAGCAAGCTTTCCAGTGCTGTCTTTTTCTCGGATCGGTAGGAAGTGCGCAGAATTCGTTAATCGATCAACTATTACCCATATCATATCGTGCCCTCTCGGGGTCCTGGGTAATTTCGTTATGAAGTCCATCGAGATTTGTTCCCACTTCCACACGGGAATCTCTGGTTGTTGTAGTAGGCCGGACGGCTTCTGATATTCGGCCTTAACCTTAGCACAGGTTAGGCATTTTCCAACATAGACAACAACGTCGCTCTTAAGTCTCGGCCACCAATAATACTCTTTCAAGTCTTGATACATTTTGTCCGATCCTGGATGGATCGAATATCTTGATTTGTGGGCTTCATTAAGGATGACTTCTCGTATGCCACCATAGAGTGGATCCCAAATACGCTTCTTGAAGTATAAGGCTCCCTCTTCGTTTGGCACCATGTATTTCAGCATACCCCGTAGGTATTCAGCTTTATGGTTCTCTTCTTTAAGAGCTTCTTGTTGTGCATCTCGAATGCGTGCAGTGAGGTTCGTTCGAATGGTCATTTCTAACGCTCGAACCCTTAGGGTCTTAACCCTTTCTTTTCGGCTCAACGCGTCCGCTACAACGTTCGCCTTTCCAGGATGGTACTTAATCTCACAGTCATAATCGTTCAGCAGCTCGACCCAACGTCGCTGGCGCATATTCAATTCCTTCTGATCAAATATGTGTTGTAAACTTTTGTGATCTGTGAAAATTGTACATTGAGTACCATATAAATAATGTCGCCAAATCTTCAAGGCGAATACCACTGCGCCCAGCTCCAGGTTGTGAGTGGTATAGTTTCTCTCATGAGCCTTCAGTTGTCTTGAAGCGTAAGCGATGACTTTTTGGCGCTGCATAAGCACGCAACCCAAACCTTGTCGTGAAGCGTCACAGTATACCACGAAGTCATCAGTGCCTTCGGGTAATGATAGTATCGGTGCATCGCATAGCTTGTTTTTAAGTAACTGGAAGGCTTCTTCTTGTTTAACACCCCAGTCGTACTTCTTGTCTTTCTGCGTAAGGGTCGTTAGCGGTTGAGCTATTTTTGAGAAATTCTCGATGAATCGCCGATAATAGCCCGCTAAGCCCAAAAATTGACGAACTTCAGTTGGGGTTTTGGGGGCTTCCCAATTCTTTATCGCTTCTATCTTGGACGGGTCTACATGAATGCCCTTCTCATTCACCACGTGACCAAGAAATTGTACTTCGCGAATCCAGAATTCGCACTTCGAGAATTTTGCATAAAGCTTCTCTTTCTTCAGTAGTTCCAAGATGGTTCTAAGATGTTGCTCGTGCTCTTCTTTCGTTCGCGAATAAATCAGGATATCATCGATAAAGACAATCACGAATTTATCGAGATATGGTTTGCATACGCGGTTCATCAGATCCATAAAGACCGCTGGTGCATTCGTCAGCCCAAACGGCATCACAAGAAATTCGTAGTGCCCATATCGCGTTCTGAATGCAGTCTTTGGTACGCTTTCCTCTTGGATTCTCAGCTGATGATATCCAGATCGAAGGTCGATCTTGGAATAGTAGCTTGATCCTTGCAGTTGATCAAATAGGTCATCAATCCTTGGTAGCAGGTACCGATTCTTGATAGTGAGCTTGTTTAGTTCCCTGTAATCGATACACATCCGCAGTGTTCCATCCTTCTTCTTTACGAATAATACGGGAGCTCCCCAGGGTGAGAAGCTTGGCCTTATGAATCCTTTATCCAACAACTCTTGGAGTTGTGTAGATAATTCTTGCATTTCGGATGGAGCAAGTCGATAGGGTGCCTTGGCTACAGGAGCGGCTCCTGGAACCAAGTCTATATGAAATTCGACTTGCCGTTGCGGAGGTAGTCCTGGCAGATCTTCAGGGAACACCTCAGGAAATTCCTTCACCACAGGGATGTCTTCGAGTTTTGGCTCCACAGCCTTCTTGTCTATAACGTGTGCTAGGAAAGCGACACATCCTTTCCTCAAGCACTTCTGTGCCTTCATACAACTGATGATTCGAAGAGGCGCGACTCGTTTTTCTCCATGCACGATGAGAGTTTCACCATTCGCTAAAGGGATGCGAACGATTTTCTCATGACAAATAACTTCAGCTTTGTTCTTGGACAACCAGTCCATCCCGACTACTACATCGAAGCTACCCAATTGAATAGGTAGGAGGTCGATGCTAAATCTTCGTTCACCAAGTTCTAGTGTGCAGCCTCTAACAACTTCGCCCGATTCAACAAGTTTACCATTGTCTAGTTCTATGGAATAAGGAATTTCTAATCTAGTAGATTCTATTCCGAGTATGCGTTTAAATTCCACAGACATGAAGCTATAATCGGCGCCAGTGTCAAATAATATGGATGCAAAGTGATTGTTAATGAGAAACGTACCGGTGACCACGTTAGGGTCCTCGCGTGCGTTCTTTGCTCCAATCACAAACGCTCTAGCCTGAGCATTGTTTCTCTCTGGGCAGTTCTTCATGAAATGATCATTGCTTCCACACTTGAAGCATCCTTGGTTCTGCCCTTTCCCGTTACCATTCTTGTTACCAGCACCGTTCCCATTTCGGTTCTTTCCTTTTCCCCAACAGTCTTCTGTTTGATGACCCAATTTACCACATTTGTCGCACCTTGGAATGCGACAAGCTCCATCATGATGATACTTACATTTTTGGCATCTAGGTATGGAGCCTTGGTATGCTTTGGTTGCATGGGTTTTCGTCTCCTGGGACGGGTTAGCGTCACGCTTCTTGCTGAAACCCTTATTGTTACGGGTTGCTTGGTTCAAACTTGTATGCTTTCTCTTTTTGTCGCCGGACGACTCAGCATGTGTCTCGGTCTTCTCTGTTGGGTTCAGTGATAGCTTCTTCATACGAACACAATCTTCAGTAAGGCTGACAGCCAGAGTTACAGCCTCAGTGATTGTTTGTGGTTTGGCCGACGTCACCATGCCACGAAACTCTGAGGCCAGCCCCGAAATGTAGCGTTCCACACGCTTAAATTCAGGAGTCACCATGTAGGGAAGCACTCTTGACAGATCGTGGAACCTTCGAGTGTAACCATTGATGTCAGCACCTTCCATAGTCAAGTGCCAGAACTCTGTTTCCAGCCTTTGGAGTTCCGCACGAGAGCAGTACTTCTCTCTCATTCTTTCCTTCAGTTCCTCCCAAGTTAAGCCATAAGCGGCATCATCACCCAAGGTTTGGGCTTGCAGGTTCCACCAAGTCAGAGCTTCATCGATAAACAACCCAGTAGCAAAGGTGACTTGTTGATCCGCGGTACACTTGCTCATGCAGATAGTAGCTTCAGTCTTCTCCGTCCAGCGCACAAATGCTACTGCACCTCCTGTGCCATCATAGTTCATCGGCTTGCAGTCGAGGAACTGCTTGAAAGTGCAGCCTGGAATTGATTCACCAATTCACATGTGAGCAATCGAAGAAATAATGAAACAAGGACCGTTCATAAATTTCTCCATGCTTAGCAAATTGTCTTAAGATTACCTTGAGCTGCATTGCCTCCAGATGAATCTCCGTTCCCATTACGTCTAGCGTTGCTTGGGCCACCACTGTCTTGAGTTCGGTTCGCCTCGTACTGGGCGATAGCAGTGGAGATCCTTTCCTCCAGTAGAGCGTTCAGCTCTTCAGCAGTTCTTGGCAGTGGGGGAGGAGGAGGTTGATCATCATTGCGAGCATT